>SKCR01040732.1:0-72755 GCA_019454045.1 Zanthoxylum bungeanum
TCTGGTCGGATTATGGCCTCCTCTAGTCAAAATGATCTCCTCTGGTCGGAACATGACCTCCAAAATGACCTCATCTGGTCGGATCATGTCTCCTCTGGTCAGAAAATGATCTCCTCTGGTCGAAACATGACCTCCTCTGGTCGAATTGATTCTGTGCCTCAGGCTCGGGCTCTTCTATTAATTACAAAACTTATCATCGTAAGTGAAAATTATTTTCTTGTCCTTATTCGGGATACTGATTTCTTGGGGGTGAAAAACCACCATCAACACAAATTTAATCATGTAGTAGTTAAGAAAAGGCATGAGAAAAAGTTCTTCAGTGGAAATAGATTGTGCGTGAGATATTATGATAACAACTGAGAGGAAAAAAAAAAAAAAACATAGAGAAAAAATAAATGTATTAGAATTTTCAAAATATAATGTCTTAATTTTAATTTTTTGATATGCGGTTAAAAGACACATATTTATCGCCCCTGTATCTTAATATTTTATGAGTGATATCAGGATTTATAAACGAATTGATGTGTTTTGGGTGTTTTGCAGGTTAAACCATTATCACGACTCTATCAGATATAACAGGGATGAATTGATAACATTGGAGTATTGGTGGGGCTACATTTCAAGGTCATCATCTCGTCCCGAAGTCGAGAAGTGCATCGAGATGCGCTGCTTCAGAAAATTCAAACAAAGAGCAAATTTATAAGGAAGTCGTGACGCTGTGTAAATGGAGTCAGGGAACATAATTTGAAGCCTCCAAAGAGGATTTTGAGTGACGACAAAGCACATCAAGCAGGCACGGTATAAAGACTCAACAGTAGGAAGCGAAAGACTGGCGATCTCGACAGATCTTCTTATTTCTTTTATTTCCTTGAATTTTTATTATTAAATATTTATTTAGAGCTTTTGAGCATGTGTAATAATTACATTTTTAATTTGGGGTTGTCATGAAACCCAATATTTCAAGTTTTCAAAATTAGTTTTCTTATTTCTTGTTTGATTCTTTAGCTTATTTATTGAATCTTGTGTTTAATGTTTCTTCTTGCTTGATCACTAATAAGATTGATATGATAAATTTAATTGAACTTGGTAAATGAATTTTAGGTTTAGCCTTAGATTTAATAGCACACGATCTCTTCTTAAGGATTTCTTTACAGGATCAAAATATACATGCAGGCCATGTGTAGCCATATTAGAACTTGATCTTAATGAATTTGGTGTAAATTAGTTGGCATAAAATATAAATAATTAATTTACTCTAAATATTTACACATGACCGTCAAAAGAGGCTTGTGGATATCTTAGCTAGTATTCCAGGTTAATAAGTCAATTTATTACACAAATATATGAAAATCAATTCATATGTATCACAACTTTGAATGTCTTCTTCTCATTGATTGTCTTTGGAATTTTCATAATTATCTTTATTTTCCTTAGTATTAGTTTAAATTCAATTCAACTTCATGTTTAATTTCAATTAAATACCCGCATGTAGTTATTCGTAATATTTAGTAACTTAAGTAATAAATTCTCGAGAGATTGATACTTTTATATTGCTGGAGCGATATGTGTCCTTACGTAACATATGAAAATTACAATCATTTTCCTAACATAAATTATATGTTAATATTCATATTCAACCCATTCAACTAATTTATGAAGAACTTATTCACCTCATCATTCAAAAAATATCTGATATCAAGTGATCACCCTCAAAATTAAACCATGATAAAAATAAAAAATAAAAATAAAAATAAAAAAATAAATAATTCAAATATTATAGAAGCATTTTACAATCCCGTTTCCATCCTCGATACGAGTACTGTCAGCTAGCCATATTGTTTTGGCTTTGGTAGATCCCAAACCAAATCCAACGGATACAAACTTGTCTGAATCCTGTTTTATATGTATAGATGATCCTAATGAAGTTATGGTTTGGGATTTGGTCAATTATTAAAAATTGAAACTACTCATCAACATCCATTGTTTATTTTTGCAAAATTGGAAGCTTTTAAAATTATCCTTCCAGAGATTTGAATGTAGTTTTCTTTATTAATAAAAATAAACTAATTAGAAAATAGAACACAATTATAAAGGAAAGACAATAACTTAAAAATTTGGACGCTGTTGATAAACAATAATAGAAATTAATAAAGAACAAATTTTATTGTTGATAAACAATTAATATAAATTTTTTCTATCTAAATCTTGATCTAAATTCTAACCTATATATATGTTGCAACAAGATGTTGGACATTAATTATAATAAAATAAAATAAGAGACATTATGCATGGGTTTTGGTGGTGAATTTGTTGCCGAATAGGAGGTCCCCCGCTTCCAGGGTACGATCCATGTGGTCTAGATGGCAGGCTCCGGCCACCAGCAGGGTACGATCCTTTTGACGGCGGCGATTGACTCCCTGGTAGTGGTGGCAAGTCAGGAAGCCCAGGCAGCCTAGGAAGCCTGGGCAGTGGTGGCAATTGGGGAAGCCCTCCAGGGTACGATCCTTGTGACGATGGCGGTTGATTCTCTGGTAGAGGTGGCAAGTCCGGAAGCCCTGGCAGCCCGGGAAGCCTGGGCAGTGGTGGCAGTTGGGGCAGCCGACCAGGGTACGATCCTTGTGACGGTGGAAAGTCAGGCAGCCTGGGCAGTGGTGGCAGTTGGGGCAGCCCACCAGGGTATGATCCTTGTGACGGCGGAGGTTGACTCCCTCTTAGAGGTGGAAAGTGCGGGAGCCCCGGCAGTGGTGGCAGTTGGGGCAGCCATGGCAAAGGTGGCAGTTGGGGCAGCCAAGAAGAGGATTCTGGTTTTAATTTGGCATGATCAGCTTCGAATGGGGCACTTGAAAATACTTGTGCTGCAAGAACGAACAACAGTATCGCAAATAATGATTTCTTCATCATCAATGTTTAGCTTCAATGAATGGAAAATTAATCTTTAATATTTTTTGTGATAATTTGGTGGCTTTTTATACTGTAGATCACTCGTAATTTTCTAAGAACAATAATTATTATAATATACAAATTCCTACAAAATACACGTATAATTTTCCGTGTAGTAGTTATAATCTTAAACAATTTACACTACATTAAAAGCTTCATTTTAAACCAGTGCTATTAAGATTGTGAAATTTCACTACTTGATAAACTCGCCATCTAACCAAGAACTTGTAGCACAACATAAACTCTCCAGAATTAGAATCCTTTGATGATATGAATTCTTTTCCTTTTACAAAATTTTGTGTCATACGTATCTGTATATAGTGAGTGTATATATGATTGTCTTTTTATTTTTTTAGACAAAAAATAATATATTTCCATAATCCTTTAAATCACGTCCTATCCCATTAAATCACATCTCAATCCCACTTAAAATTTGAGGATATTTTTCGATGACAAAATTGACCCTACTTTTACCATTAGCAGGCCATTACAGAATCTACAGGATTTCCTTCACTCCTTGTAACTTTACTTCCCGTAGTTGCAACTTCTCCCTATGCTGAGACTCTTGATCTAAATCCTACATTGGAAAAGTCAAATCTGCTACCTCTAATGAGCTTGGGAGTCTGTTCTGACATGGAAATGGCCAATTGCAGCAAAAAAAAAAAAGAAAAAAAAAAAAAAGAAAGAAGAAGAAGAAGAAGAAGAAGAAGAAGAAGAAGAAGGAATTTGTATTTGTAGTACATTTTGGGTTGCTATTGTTTCTTACTCCCATTCTTCGTCTCCCAAATATCTGATAACAACCCAATAAACCAACATTTTAATTTGGATTGTACTTTCTATGGTCAGTAATGAATATTAAAAAGTATACATTTAATAAAAGAGAAATTAATTATTTTATACTTATAATTTCATTAATCTCATTAATTTAGCACATTTATAAAAAAATTATTAAATTTATGTTTTATATATTTTTATTGTGATTTTTATTTCTTATGTAGGTGAAATAATACATTGGATGCATAACTAGAAAAATGGACATAACATTTAGATTTTGGATGCCGCAAACTTGAAAGGGTATTCTAACAGTGTACAATTTTGGAAATTCCAACTTTGCGCAATTTTCGTAATTTGGCCATAACTTCTTACTTTGATATCGATTTGAGGCGATTTCAGTTCCACATGAAAGAAGACTGAAATATTTACAACTTTTCGGTTTGTAAGAATTTCTAGTTCTGAGGTTTTTAATGTCGAAATTGGTGAAGACATCAATGTGTGTTGCATGTAATTTTAATTATTAGAAAATAAATTAAAAGGAAAAGTAAAAAAATAAATAAAAGTGAAAAAAAATAAATAAAAGTTGAAATGTCATAATCCACTTTAGGTGGATTGTGATCATGTTTGCAAAATTATCAATAAAAAAAAATGAAAAAAAAGTCAAAAAAGGCAAAAAGAAAAAAATAAATTAGTAAAAGTTTGTTGTTTGTATTTGATTTGGAAAGTTGAATTAATAATTGAGAGATGAATACTTCTACTATAAATAGAGGTGTCCACCTCTTATTTTTCTTTATGCTTTCTTTTAAAGTTCTCTTGTAGAATTTGAGAGAATGTGTCATGTGTGTTTAAATTTTTAAACTTTCTTGTAATTTCTTTTTCTTTCGGTAATAAAATTATGCATGTTTTTTTCAAATCATGAATAGCTAATTTCATCCAGCTGAGGTAAAGATTGAAGCTCTTAATATAAGAATATAAATTAATATTATTTATATTATAATATATAAATTGTAATCTGAATAAGTAATTTAAATCTAGATTAATTATTAACAAAAATTGTTACCGCCTTTATGGCTGGTTTTATTTATTTGACATGATTGAGTACCTAACTGGACTTGTTATAGACAAATATTATCACCGTATTTATGATTGGTTTTATATATTTTGATATAATTAATTCATGAAGTAAACTAATTGGGTAATAATGACACTTTGTATATTATAAAAAGTAAAATTTCTCTATATTTGAAATATTAAAAGTTGATCTCCTAGCGCCAGTATTTTTAATTTATTGTTGCATCCCAATTTAAAAAATTACTCATCACTTAAATCAATTCACTTTCAGTAAAATTACTCATCACTTAAATCAATTCACTTTCATTTTACTCGAATTATTATTTTGTTTACTAAATCTATTCCCTGTGGATCGACCTCGAACGTACCGAGTTATTTTATTACTTCAACACTCTTATACTTGGGAATAAAAGAACCATTTTTTGAGTGTGTCAAGTTTTTGTCGCCGTTGCCGGGGAATATAATTTAGTAGATAGAATAATAATTAAATATCATTATATTTTTTATTTTTTTATTTTAATTTTTATTTTCTGTATCTCATTTTTTTAATCACTATATTTATATTTTTTGTCATTTATTTTAAATTTTTACTTGTTTATTATTTTTATTTTTGTAAGTATTGCATTTGCATATTTAAATTTCAGCATATAGTCAGCATTTAGATTGCATGAGATATTGATCTCGTTCATCTAACGGTAGATTAAATAAAGAGTCTTCATCACCTTCTTCATCAGTCAAAATGGCCGAGAATCAAAATGAAAACCCACCTTTCCGAAATGAAAATCCAGTTGATCATGAAGCGAACGAGTCTCAGCATGACAATCTTAATCATCCTAAAACACTCAGACAATTTATGAATCCCACTAGGACATGATCATCATCTTCCATTGTTTCCCCCAGATGCATCACGTTTCAATTTTAAATCGGATGTCATCCAACTTTTACCCATATCCACGGTCTAGAATCAGAAAATCTTTATCAGGACTTAAGGGAATTTGAAGAGGTATGTAACACTTGCACATACCAAAATCACAGCATGAATATAATTCGATTAAAGTTCTTTTCCTTTTCTTTAAAGGATAAAGCTAAAATTTGACTGCAAAATCCTAGGTCATGATCTATCAGAGCATGGGACAATTTGCAATAGTAGTTTTTTTAAAACATTGAGGTTGATTTCCTACTTCTATGAGGGTTTAACACCCCTAGGTAAACAAGTAGTGGAAATGATGTGTAATGGTGAGTTTATGGACAAAAATCTCAAAGATGTACTAGATTACCTAGAACACTTACAGATAATGCACAACAATGGGACACAATTGTCACTTATAAGTCGTCTGTAAAACCACAAACATCTGGTAGAGGTATGTTTAACTTTAGGGAAGACCATGACTTTTCTACTAAATATGCATATCTAGCTAAAAAAGTCGAGATTTTAGAAATGAGGAAAAGTGATCATGTCAAGTCAATTAAAAAAGTCACATGTCAAATCTGTAATTCAAATGCACATATCACAGAAGTTTACCCAACCTTACTGACCCCGCATGAATGTCTCCATGACCAAGTCAGCTCCATAAACACCTTCAAAAGACCAAATCCAAATCCATACTCCCAAACCTACAATTCTGCTTGGAGATGCCATCCAAACTTTAATTGGAGGAATGATAATCAAGCATAACCATCGCAATAACCTCCACAGGTACACCGGAATTTTCAAAACTCTCAGAATTATGCACCATATGTCCCAGCACCTAGGAAAATCCTTAAGAATACCTTGCATGCATTCATTGAGAAACATAAAGCCATCAATAATCAAAATGTGCAAACGTTGATTGATCCGAAAGATACTTTCTCCAAAATCATATTTGCATTGATCATTAATGAGAAAGAGAAGTTTCCTGCACAACCACAGCCAAATCCCAAGAGTCATCAAAATCATCACGAAGATAGTTCTGGTAGTCAACACATAGACCAAGTCAAGTCTGTTATTACTCTTCGCAGTGGTAAGGTCATCCACAGACCTATTCTTAAGCATTACAAAGCTGAAAATAAATAAGATACGGAGGGTAAGGAAAGAGTTGATGAACCATTACCTATCGTTGATGATAACAATTTTTCTCATGCACCTCTTTCCTCAAGATTTAAAAACAAAGAAATTGAACAATTCTCCATAGATATATGAAATATTCAAACAGGTAAAGGTTAATATTCATTTGTTAAATGTCATCCAATAGATACCATCTTATGCTAATTTCTGAAAGACTTGTGCATCTTTAAAAGAAAACATCAGGTAAGAAAGAAAGCTTTTCTAGCTAAACATGTAAGTTCTATTCTCTCAACCAATAATGCATTAAAATACAAAGATCTTGGTTGTCCAACTATTTCATGTATTATTGGAATTCAAAAAATTGAACATACTTTGCTTGATCTTGGAGCTAGTGTCAATTTGCTTCCATTATCAGTTTACCAACAACTTAATATTGGCGAGTTAAAACCAACCTCAACTACTTTTTACTTCCCGATAGATCAGTCAATGTACTGAAAGGAATTGTTGAAGACGTGTTATTACAAGTCGATAAATTCATATATCATGTGGATTTTATTGTCTTGAAAACAAAACCTATAGCAGACAGGTATAAGCCAATTCCAGTAATACTTGGTCGCTCATTTTAGAAACAGCTAATGCTTTAATTAATTACAGAAATGGAATCCTGAATTTGTCTTTTGGCGATATGACACTAGAGATTAATATTTTTAACATGTGCACACAACCATATGATGAAGACAGTGAAAACGAGCATAAAACTAATTGAACCAATTTTGGAGGAACATATTCAGAGGATTTTATCTGATCCTATGGAAATTTATACTGCTAATTTTCTTGAATCAAATATGCAATTAGATTCAGATATACCTAATGATTTTTTACTTGATTCTACAAATGTATTTGAAGACGATGGAGAGAAACAAAATTTTGATGAACTAAGAACGTTGGAAGGAGAAAAACATGAGGAATCACCCAAATTAGAGTTAAAAATTTTACTAGAAGGATTAAAGTATGCATTCCTTGGAGATGAACAAACTTACCCTGTGGTAATTTCTTCTTCCCTCACAAGCAATCAAGAAGATAAATTGTAAAATGTGTTAATAGAACATAAACTTGCAATTGGATGGACTTTAAAAGACATAAAATGCATTAATCATTTGACCGCACACACAGAATATATTTATAAGATAATGCTAAGACATATCGTCAATCCCAAAAAAGATTGAACCCTCACATGAAAGAAGTGGTAAAAATATAAGTCTTTAAACTTCTTAATGTAGACATTATATACCATATCTCTGATAGCAAATGGGTAAGTCCTACACAAGTTGTGCCTAAAAAGTCTGGAATAACGGTCATAAAGAATGATAAAGGAGAATCAATTCCAACCATAATCTCATCTAGTTGGCGTATGTGCATTGACTATAGAAAATTAAATGAATCACTAGAAAATATCATTTTCCTTTACCATTTCTTGACCAAATTTTGGAAAGAGTAGCAGGGCATCCCTACTATTGCTTTCTTAATGGTTACTCAGGTTATTATCAAATTCTCATTGCATTAGAATACCATGAAAAGACCACATTCACATGTCCCTTTGGAACATTTGAATTTAGGAAAATACCTTTTTGACTTTGTAATACACCAACAACATTCCAACGATGCATGTTAGGTATATTTAGTGACATGGTTGAATTGTTTAGAGGTATTTATGGATGATATAACTATTTTTGGGGAATCTTTTGATAATTGCTTGAATAATTTGGAAAATATTTTGAAAAGATATGAAGGAAAAGAACTTGTGTTAAACTAGAAAAAATGCCATTTCATGCCTAATTCAGAAATTATTTTGGGTAATGTTGTGTCATCTAAAAGTATTGAGGTTGACAAGGAAAAAATAGAGATAATCTCTAAATTGCCACCACAAATAAATAGTCAGGGAAATCCGTTCTTACTTAGGACATTCATTATTTTATAGGAGGTTCGTTAAAATTTTTAGTACCATATCCAAACATTTATGTAACCTCCTATTAAAAGATGCAACATTTTAAGGGACATAAGAATGTCAAAAATCATTTAAAAAGATTATCAATCTCTTAACTTCTACTCCTATCATGCAATCCTCTGATTGGTCTTTACCTTTTGAGCTAATGTGTGATGTTAGTGATTATGCAGTTGGCGCAATATTAAGACAGAGAAACAAATGTAAGCCATATGTAATTTATTACGTAAGTAGAACTTTAATCAGTGTACAATGAATTATACTACCACGGAAAAAGAACTACTTATTGTAATATTTACATTTGACAAATTTTGATCATATTTAATTAGTTCCTCAACCGTTGTTTATTTTGACCATGCTGCTATTAGATATTTGATGTCGAAATAGGATTCAAAGTCAAGATTACTACGGTGGATTTTGCTGCTTCAAGAATTCAATCTCATAATTAATGAAAGAAAGAATCAGAGAATGTGGCTACACATCATATATCGAGACTCGCAAAAGAGTCATTGATATAGAGTCATAAATTGACACAACTCCTATCAATGACTCTTTTCCTCATAATTTTTTATTTGATGTAAATATAATGCATTGGTATGCTAATATTGTCAATTTTCTTACAACAGGAAAAATACCTCCAGATTGGAGCCACCAAGACAAGAAGAAATGTAACATCCCTGATCTGGGAGATGTTACCGGCAAGGAATAGCTGTACTAATCCCATAAGCCTTTGATTTTCTGAATGTATCACAAACTATTCTAATGCAATATCATGCAAATAGTCTTTAACTAAATCAACATATAATACTTTTACTACTTAAAAATGCATACTCTGCAATGCTCATTTTTACAATACTTTATTAGACTCTATAATGACTATGACAACTTTAATGCATACAAACACTTTGACCATGAAATAGACCCTTATGCTTTGTGTCTCCATGCTGGTGGACTCCATCCATGGTGACTGCATCAGTATCCATCCTCCGAGCTTGCCCTCTTGGAAACCCTACAAAACAGATAAATCTGGAGGGGGGGTTAGATCATCATAAGATCTAAGTGAGTGGACTAGAAATTTGAAAACTAATAAAAATCTTTTAAAACCATGTTTTCAAAACATCTTTACATGAAAACTTTGTATTTCTGAAAACTGCCTTTAAAACACTGATTTCTGAAATCTATTACTCAATATCCAGCATTTCTGAAAACTATTTTCCAAAATCTAAATTATGAAAACTATGTTCTGAAACTCCGAAATCTGAGTACTGACAATTTGAAAACTGAATACTCTTTCTTGTACTTCACTCTAAATCCGTCTTTCTAAATTATTTTCTAAAGCTCTTTTCTGAAAACTGAAAATTGAAATCCTTTTTCTGAAAACAGAATCTCCGCCCGTAGGTGCATCTCCGCCCGAAGGCGTATCTCCGCCCGTAGGCGCATCTCCGCCCGAAGGCGCATCTCCGCCCAGGAATGTACCATTTCTAAATTATTTTCTAAAGCTCTTTTCTGAAAACTGAAAATTGAAATCATTTTTCTGAAAATAGAATCTTCGCCCGTAGGTGCATCTCCGCCCGAAGGCGCATCTCTGTCCGTAGGCGCATCTCCGCCCGTAGGCGCATCTCCGCCCGAAGGCGTATCTCCGCCCGAAGGCGCATCTCCGCCCAGGAATGTACCATCTGAGCGCTGAGGATCCAGGGGCGTCCCCTCAGTCCTCCACATGTGCATATGTGTCTGTATCCGTCAATTCCACTGTGTCTGAAGTTACATACTGGGGTGAGGTTTTACCTCATGCCCCGAAAAATCATAAAACATGTTCTGGAAAAAAAAATAAAACTCAAACTGAAACATTTATTTTTCATAATACTTCTCAAAATATGCTAAATCATATATGATATAAAAACTAACTTGGCTAACGCCCTAATTACTGAAAAGTAAGTCTGGTATTTAAATAAAAGTAATAAAGAAATCAAGCAAAAGATAATGTGTCCACTCACTGGCTCGTAACTTGCTGGTGACGCCTTGCGATGATGGTGGAATCGTATATCCTGAAGATAATCTAGAATTAGCAAAGTTCATTAGTACCAAGGTTGCGAATTATATCATTACTTAACAAAATATATTCGTCATTCATGATAACTCATCATCTCTATGTTACTACTATTTTAGGATGATCTAACAGTTTTTTACTACACTCGTTCAAGGATCTCTCAAGCTACTTCGCAAAACTCCATATTATCCCCTCTTTTTCAGAAAATTTCAGTGCACTAATACTGAATTTGAAAATTCGGTGCGCTTAATCGGGGTTGAAATTGAGGCTGAAGTTTTAATAGAATAGCCGCTTATATGTCTATTTTATGTTGGCTTTTACGGATTGTGGTTTCGATTCCTAAAACTCAAGTTATGGACAGAAGTTCAGGGGTTGTCCAACTGAAAATCTGGGAACTGGTACAGCAGTTTGCCCCACTTCAAAAATCCGGTCTGGTCTCATCTTAAGTCCAAAAATTCTAAATTTTGGATACACTACTCCCTTATGTGTCTAAAGTACCCAGAATTTTACGGAACTTGATTTCGACTTCTAGAACGCAAATTATAATATTTTATTTACACCTTGTTCTGTTACCACAGAATTAG
The DNA here is from genome assembly GCA_019454045.1 of Zanthoxylum bungeanum. Lineage (NCBI taxonomy): Eukaryota > Viridiplantae > Streptophyta > Magnoliopsida > Sapindales > Rutaceae > Zanthoxylum > Zanthoxylum bungeanum. Next base: position 11,463 of record SKCR01040732.1, read on the forward strand.
TAATTCACTGCAGTGCGACCAATTTGAAAATTCGGTACGACTCCCTCTTAAACCTAAAAATTCTGAATTTTGAATATGTTATTGGAATCATGTCTAGTTCACTCAGAATTTTATATTTTGGCAATCGGATGTCTAAACCTCAAGTTACAAGCATAAACGCAGAACCTGCTCAGGTTGTCCCGCAAACTGAGTTCGCTGCCTAAATTCATCCTCAATGCCTCCATAGCTTTCCTAATACACAATCCATCAAATTATCTCAACTCCACACATTCTAAAATACCATAATATTATCATTAACTACTCTTTTATTCACCATATTATCATACTAAATAGTTCTCCAAACTTCCCAAATTCAATCATCCAACTCCACAGCCCATTTCCTTACCTCCCTATTAACTAGTATTGTATACCCCCTCTTTTACTCATTTAACATACATCAATCCTTCAATTCAAATTCTAACCTATATCCCTTATTCTATCATTCATACCCAAACTTACAAAATTGGGTTTATCTCATTTTCATCATTTCAAACAAGAAAATCATACAATCACTCATGTCCTCAATCCTACTACAATCATCAAATCATTACATTTATCATACAAATAAAAATTTGGATCTTGGGTTTCTTACCTCTTTCTCTTGGTTTCTTCATCCTCCATGCTTCCAATGGATGCTCATCTTTTTTCTTCTTGTCTCCCCTTCTCCTTTCTTTTTTCTTCTTCTTCTTCCTTCTTCTCCTTTCTTTCTTTTCTCTTTTCCTCCTTTCTTCTCGGCAGTGGCTCCATTTCCCTTCCAATTTCTTTTTCCATTTTTGTTTAGAAGATGGTAAATAGTGGCCCCTTATATAGTGGGCTCAAATGATATTTGGAAGGTTTAAGAAGAATGTAGAAATTTGGAGAGAGTTTGAGAAATCTCCATTTAAACCCGAAATCACTATTCATCCAGAATTTGACTTGCGTTTTTGGCCTAGTTCTGGCCTGAATTTGGAAAACTGTTTACGCGAAAGTTGTAGGTCATGATCTAAGCTTTCCGATGATATAAAATTCATAAAATTCTGAGTTCGTATGAAAAAGTTATGCCTAAAATACTATATATAGTATAAAAGGGCATTCGGTACAATTTCTTCTCGGGACCTCAAGAAATTTTTCGATCGATCCCAAAGTCTTTTCATAAATATGTTTGAGTCCCAACATGATTTATTTTATGTTCCTTTGTCGCGTACGTACTAATATCGTCAATACCGTCATAAAGAGTAGTATTATCTACCGGTCGTTACAAGAAATTTTTGACCAAAGTCAAAAGATTCTACTGGGATGATACATATTTTTTCAAGTATTGCCCTGATCAGATTTTCCGACGATGCATACCGGACAATGAGATAAGTAGTGTTATTCAGTTTTGTCATTTAGAAGCATGTGGAGATCACTTCTCATCTAAGAAAACCGCTGTAAAAATCTTACATAGTGGATTTTATTGGCCCACCTTTTTTAAGATACACACGCTTTCTGTAAAAACTTGTGAAAATTATCAAAAATTGAGATCCATTTAAAAAAAAACATGATGCCTTTATATCTCATCTTTATCATCGAAATCTTTGATTGTTAGGGAATAGATTTCATTGGTCCATTTCCACCATCATTTGGATTTTTATATATTCAGTTGCAGTTAATTATGTCTCAAAATGGATTGAGGTGATTCCTTGTCGAAACAATGATCACAAAACTGTGATTAAATTTTTAAAAGAAAATATTTTAAGTCAATTTGGAATCCTTCGGGTCATTATAAGTGATGGAGGTAAACACTTTTATAACAGGCCTTTTGAGTCCTTAATGAAAAGTATAGAGTTACACGTAAATTTTCCACATTCTATCACCCTCAGACAAATGGTCAAGTTGAACTAGCAAATAGGAAAATAAAATAGATTTTGGAAAAAACAGTCAACCCAAATCGCAAAGATTGGTCTCTTCGACTAACTGATGCACTTTGGGCATACCGAACATCTTTAAAACATCTTTAGGAATGTCTCGTTATTGTCTAGTTTATGGAAAACCTTGCCATTTACTTTTGGGCTATTAAAGCATTTGATTCTAACCTTGAAAATGTCAGCCATGAATGCAAACTGCAACTAAATGAACTTAAAAAGTTAAGGAATGATTCATATGAGAATACAAATATTCTTAAAGTTAAAACTAAGGCCTTTCATGATAGTCAAATTTCACGAAAAATATTTGAAATTTATCAAAAAGCTTTGATTTATCATTTTCATATTCATTTATTTCCTGGAAAATTGAAATCCAAATGGAGTGGCCCATTTATTGTGAAGCACGTTTACCCATATGGAGCTATTGACATTGGGAATCTTAGGGATGGTGATGTATTTAAAGTGAACGGACAATGTTTGAAACCATTTTTGGAGTGTTAAAATTTTTAAGAATCTTTTTTCCTTTCAAACCCAATGTATTGTGATTGATGTCTTTTATTTTGTATTTGTTTAATTTTCATTTTTTCTTGAGTTTTTATAGTATTTTTTTTCTTTTCTCTTTTCCAGAATCTTGCACCTCGGTTAAACAGTGGATAACGGTACTCGTGACTTTAAGTCAGTTTTTTTCAATTTCCTAAAATCATTTTTCTTTTCTCCCTCAAAATGTTCCAATGAAAATTTACAAAACACACACGGAAAGAATGAGGCTTCTTATGATCCATGGTATTCCTAGTGATATTCATTGGGTAATTGAAGCGAGAATTCGCTTTTCAGGTGAGTCATGTGACTCCTTCATTTCTTAAATGCATGGTTTAGGAAAAAACACATATGCTAAAAAATGAAGTGCTAAACAATTAGGTGTTTGTTATAAATGTGCACGCTAGACATGCAACAATCGTTGTCGTTCTTTAGGAATGGTGTTTGAAAATCACGAAGATAAAATTCAATTCATTATAGATGGCTTCAGTAAGGAGTCTTTAGATGATATATCATTGACTCTTGAGACTCATCCTGGTGGATATGTTCATTGAGTGATTCACAATTTGCATATATAATTTCAAAAGAAAAAAATAATACAGTCTCGGGACTCTGATTTTAAAAGACCGTATTTACCAATTATAAGAGAATTAGATGGAAAGCATATCTCTGACCTATAGAGGGCGTTCAAGTCATTACTGGACGTAAAACTATAAGAAAATGTGAGCCATAATCACAACTACCAATGCATATTATTTCAATTTATTACTTTGATTTCATTTCCTTTAAATTATTGCTTTGATTTACTTTAACTTACTATTTTTAATTTTTTGATTTAATTTAACTTACTGTTTTTAATTTCTTTACTTTAATTTTACCGACAGTATCTAAATCTTTTGACTTTCACGATCTATTTTACAGTTCATCTGAAAATTATCACTTTGCAGATACTAGTGCTTTTATTACTCACCATTTTTCAGGATCCATAAATACCTCTCGTCTTTTCTCTCTTCGATGAATCCAGATAAGAGAGAGCAAAAATAGAGAAAACTTTAAGACGATGAGTCACTAATATCTTTGTGTTTTGTGGAACTAGCTCTGGAACTAAACCAGAATTTATTGTGGCTGCAAAAGAATGACAGTAGCAATATTGGATTGATGAGATGTGTTTCAAAGGCCATACAAGAAGGTGACAGTCAAGTTCTTGGGATCATTCCAAAACCTTTGGCAGACGAAAACTTCATCGGAAAATCAAATGGAGAAGAATGCATTATCTCATGTATGTTTGAAATACTTACTGAAATGATTAATCATGCTGATGCTTTTATTGCTTTACCAAGTGCACTGGACATGCTGGAAGAAATATCCACAGTGGCATCATGGAAAAACTTGAACAATCACTAAAAACCCATTAGATTACTTAATGTTGACTATTTTTTCAATTTTCTTCTAGTATTTCTTGAGGATGCCAAAAAATTTGGGTTTATTTCAAAACCGTAACTACAAGAAAAGCTGATGAATTAATTGACCAACTCTTAACTTATGAACCAAAAAATTGACCTCATTCTTTCCAAGTTTAACTAGTCTGATAAGGATCGTGGCAAGAAGCGTAGAGTGGACCTTGATCTTAATCTGTAGTTTTTCTTTTAAATAGTCGTAGATTCAATTGTCAATTTCACACCAATTAGGTCATGTCTTCTAAACTCTGTTTCTTCTTATTCAGACATTGGGGATAATGTCTCAATTTGGATTGGGTAGGGGATAGTTAAATAGATAGTTTTTATTTTATGTTCCTGTTTTTGTTTCAAAAAAATCATTTTCGTTTTTGTGTAATTGTTTTATGTAAAAAAAAAAAAAAGTCTTTATTATGTTGTTTTTACTTTGTTGTTATTTTGTGTGTAAAATAATAAACTACACACAAACCATGAAAATTTTTTGACTAACTAAGCGGAATTATTGTTCAGAGATGACCGTGTAAGGAGTTTTTACTCCTGAGACGCATCTCAATGTTCGTAACTAGTTATTTTTGTTCACTTCTTTCTGAATCATTTGAATTTTTGAATTCTCCATAATATTGATTAAATTTGATCTCCTTATGCTTATTTGACAGGTATTATCAATATACACGCTAACATATGATCATGAATTGTAAGTGAAAATTTTATAATATTTTATTCTATAGTTTGTTAGAGGTAACACCTAAAGGCTGTGGAATTTGTGTTTTTATTCAAAAAAACTAACCATGTTTTTACTTATTAATAAGACATATTACCTCAGCAAATAGTGATTGTTCACGTAAAACGGTAGAGTTTGAGATAGTTTAAAAAATGATATGAATAATAATTAAGCTTTTACTTAGTAATCAAACATCTTGCCTCAACAAACAGTGATTATTCGCGTAAAACGGTAGAGCTTGAATTTGGAAAAAAAAAGTATGAATAAGTTCGATTTCGTAGCCTCTCTAACTCGATCAATTCAATCTGTAAGGTTGTTTTAACACTTAGTGTCCTAAGCCATCTGGTCTAGGAGTCACTGACCCAAAGCTCATTACATGGGTTAAAGAGAAAACTTAAGGAAATCAGACACTTCCTCTTTTTAACATCTGAGATATGAGCAATTGAGACTGTAAGGGTGTCTTAACACATAGTGCCCTAAAGCCAATAGGTTTGAGAGTTATTGACCCAAATCTCGCTACAAGGATTGAAGATGTATTATTACAAAAAATTTATTTTTGTATTTATAAATAAACATTCATTGCCAAAAAAGTGTAAAATCTAATATAATTTTAGGAACAAGACCTGTGAATATTGTGGGTACGATGAATTGGTTGATATCTTTTTTTATGTGTGTATGGAGAATGATAAAAAGTATAGGAGAATTTACTTATTTGATAATTTAGAAAGAAAGAAAACAATTATTGACTTTGATAAAAGTTTTTTTTTTTTAAGTTTTCACTTAAATTACTAGGGACTAATAATAAACTGGTTGAAGGGTGTGATGAACATTAAAAATATACACGTAATAAAAGAGAAACTAATTATTTTACACTTATAAAATTTCATTAATCTTCTTAATTTAGCACATTGGTAAAATAATAATTAAATTTATGTTTTATATTTTTTATTGCGATTTTTATTTCTTATGTAGGTGAAATAATAAATTGGATGCATAACTAGAAAAATGGACGTGACATTTGGATTTTGGAGGCTGGAAATTTGAATGGCGTTCTAAGAATGTACAATTTCGAAAATTCCAACTTTACGTAATTTTCGTAATTTGGCCATAACTCTTTACTCCGATTTCGGATTGAGGCGATTTCAGTTCCAAATGAAAGAAGACTCAAATATCTACAACTTTATTATTACAAGAATTTCTAGTTATGATATTTTCAAGGTCAAAATTGGTGAAGTCGTCAATGTGTGTTGCATGTAATTTTAATTATTAGAAAATAAAATAAAAAAAAATAAAAAGTAAAAAAATAAGAGTTGAAATGTCATAATTCACTTTAGGTGGATTGTGACAATGTTTGTAAAATTATCAACAAAAAAATTAAAAAAAAATGGTCAAAAAAGGAAAATAAAAAATAAATTAGTAAAAGTTTGCTGTTTGTATTTGATTTGAAAAGTTGTACTTAATAATTAAGAGATGAGCACTTCTACTATAAATAGAGGTGCTCATCTCTCATTTCTCTTCATGCTTTCTTTCAAAGTTCTCTTGTAGAATTTGAGAGACAATGTCTCGTGTGTTTAAATTTTTAAGCTTTCTTGTAATTTCTTTTTCTTTCGGTAATAAAATTATGCATGTTTTTTTCCCCAATCATGAGTAGCTAATTTATCTTACTGTGGTAAAGAGTGAAACCCTTAATATGAGAATATAGATTAATATTATTTATATTATAATATATAATTTATAATCTGAATAAATAATTTAAATCTAGATTAATTATTGACAAACTTTGTTACTGCCTTTATGACTGGTTTTATTTATTTGGTATAATTTAGTACCTACTAGAATTATCATAGATAAATTTTATCACCGCCTTATGGATAGTTTTATATGTTTTGGAATAATTAATTCATGAATTAAATTAACTGGGTAATAATGACAATTTGTATATTATCAAAAGTAAGATTTCTCTATATTTGAAATATTGAGAGTGGATCTCCTAGCCTTAGCATTTTAATTTATTATTGCATCCCAATTTAAAAAAATTACTCATCATTTAAATCAATTCACTTTCATTTTACTCGAATTATTATTTTATTTTACTAAATCTATTCTCTGTGGATCGACCCTGGACTTATTGGGTTATTTTATTACTTCAACACTATTATACTTGGGAGTAAATAACCACTTTTTGATTGTGTCACTCAGCCTTGTAATCTTGCACTGGATTATGGGTTCTTCATTTTCAGAGAGCGCTCCAACATACGTGCATAAGATAAATGTGGTAAATTTATAATGATCGGGGTAAAGACCGACGATCATTGAATAGGTCCTCGAATATACTATTGCAAATGACTCTGGTGTCGGCTTATATCATTGAATCATCATTACAACCCTTAGTCATTACTTCCACCACATTCTCAGCCAATCAAATAAGCTTGTTTCTCTGCAACTACGCAAGCCTATCGTAGCCATTGTTCTAACACTATAGCTGGCAGGGCCTATAATCACTGTGAATTGTTGTTTTATCTCTTTCATCATTATTCTTCTAGATGCACTCATTTTCAGGTAGGGTATACGTCATGCTGCTACCAAACTAGTCAGTCATCATTCTGTCTTTGTTCATTGGGTCGGGTAATCATCCTATATTCCACCACATTCTCAGCAATCAAATAAGCTTGTTTCCCCACAACTACGCCAGCCTCTGGCGGACACTATTCCGCCACTATAACTGATATGGCCTATGATCACTGTGAACCATTATTTTATTTTTTTCCTCATTAGTATTATAGATACACTCATTTCAAGGTCGGGCATACGTCATACTTCTCCCAAATTGGTAGGTCATCGTCTCATCTTCATTCCCTGGTCAGGTAATCGAGACAAATGGTACTCTTTCAAATATAGACTTCAAAGTTTTCGGGTCAGATTGTTTACCCCAGACAGATGATACTTCATCGGGTAGGACTAAATAAACTCTATGAGCACCCAAAAAATCGTATTTAATGTAATCGGATCGGGTATCATTATCACTTGTCTTACTTCAGAATCTCTCCTTAGGGAGAACTACTCATCACATATTATGGTCGAGTCATTTCTTCAACCTTCCTCTTACCTATGGGCTATTAGGCCTTTTTATCCATTTGGTTAGGTAATACTATAATACCCTTCAACTTCCTTGAGATAAGGGCTTGTAAAAAACCACCATCAACACCATTAAATTTTAAAATCAGAGCCTCTCAAATGGTAAGATCGGGTTGGTGAACACTATTATGAGTGCAGCACTATCGGCCTAAATGAATGGTTCTTTTGTGACAAGTTTAACAATCCTTTTATATATATATATATATATGGTGAGGCTTTAGTCCACATCTTACCATTCATATAAAGTCCACATTTAACTAAAAGATATAAGACTTTTTTTTTTATCTTTATATGACCTTACAATTCACATGAACCTTACATGAATCTGACCGCGTGTATGTATGTGTAAACACTTATATTTTTGCATAAAGCTCGATGATGAGCCTCTTATGGAGGCACTACTCGATAGGTTGTGGAAGTTGCAGGAAACGGACGTCGGAAGGAAAAATTCAGAAATAAGTATCTCAGATTTAATTCGTATGTTCACTGCATGTGCATTCGTCCAGCGTTCGGAAACGCGTTCGAACGGTAAACAAATTGCTGGCGTTCGCGTAGCGTCTGGAAACGCGTTCGAACGATCGTCTGTGTTTCCGTTTTAATGTTAGCCACACCCAAGCCCACCAAAGAACCAAGTTACATGCCCAAGGCCCACCAAATCCCATCCAAAAATATTCAACACATTAAACTCATGTCTAAATCAAATTAAATCTAAATAAATCACCTTCCTAATTACCAAAGATTTAAATTAAATCAAATCAAATCCCCTTCCTAATCTAAATAAATCACATTCTAAATTAAAGATATTCCCCCACCAAAAATAAAAATTTTCTTGCCCTAAATAAACCCATTAAAACACATCTATTTTTTGCATGATTTCCTTCCTTACCTAGAAACCCTAGCTCACCATTATAAAAAGAGACCAAAATCCAAAACATCCTCATTGGCTCCTCACACAAAAGAAAAACCTACACTCTCGCCCCTCTCTCAACCGACCAACCACGTCTCTCTCTTCCAAGAAAAAACCTAGCCAACTCATGACAAACCTAACCCTAAGCTTCACGACCCCACCCCCCCCCCTCTCTCTAAAGACACATTTCATGGCATCCACACAAAAAACCCCAAACACTTCTCTCTCTCATGCCAAAGACCCTAGACACATCAACCATAAACAAATACCCTAAGCCAACAAAATAACAACACAAAAACTCTCCCCAAATACCCTAAAACAGCAGCCCCAAATACCTTAAAACAGTCCAAAAATCACCCAAAAACCAGTCCCAAAATCACTCCAAAACCAAGACAAGATAGTCTCTGAAGATCGCAAAAAAAAACAGTAGTAAAAATAGAGAAAATAGCAGTGAAAACAACGAAATAGCGAAGGAAAATTTTGAACTAGAAAACCAGAAAAGTTACGGAGTGTTAACCCTTACGGAGACAACGTAACACACTTCCTATGAGCAATTTAAAAGGTAAGACCTAAGGGCCCTCTCTTTAATATTCGTTTTTTTATCTCGGACACAGCATGCTTGGTTGGACGTGGAATACGTCCAACCGAGCATGCGAGGTCCCACATTTCCTTTTGGTCATTATTCATTTATTTACCATTGCTTTATTATTCTGCATTTATTTTCAGTCATTTATTTTCCTTTAATATTTTGCTCTTAGTTTACAATTTATCGCTTCCGTTATTTATTGTCATCTCATCACATGCATTATCATATTTCATGGATACATTGGGTTAATGATTGCATTATGTTAAATGGTCGGAGCTATCACTCGTGGTATATCGGATGGAAACCCATAAGTAAATTTCGTAGCCGAATCCGAATGGACGGTAGTGCGGTATGTACTTGAGATTCAACTCCATGTACCGCTTGAGAAACATTTAAGCACGTGTTTCATTTTGTGATTTAAATTTATGTTATTTGTTCCACCTTTTATTTTCTATGTATTTTCTGTTGGTTTCTAATATATACCCAAGACCAAGTTTGAACATAAAAAGAATGAATACTTAAAAGAAGTATGATGGAATCATACTTACAAAGATCGGCTTTGAGATGTGTTGAGAAGAAAAAGAAATCCAAGAATCCTTTGTTGTGTATTCGTCCAAGGTCAAAGTGTAAGCTCCAAGCTTTGTCTTTTGATTCCAAGCTCCAAGGTTGGTTTCCCTATCACCTCTTATGATCCTTAAAGTGTGCTAGCAAGATTGGAAGAAAAAACAATTTTTCTTCCTTTAGTATATGGCTCACTGTTTTGAGAGCTTAGGGAGAGAGAGAGAGAGTTTTCTTATTTTTTGATTTTTTTTTTCCTCAAAACAACTTATGCCAAAAGTGTTTCCAAAATGTGTTTATGCCTTTCAAAAAGTCAAAATCCATTTTGGAGCCAAAAATGGCATTAAAGGCTCTCACCAACTTATGTCATGAATAGTGACAAGTTGTCACTTACCAAAAAGGTGACTTGAAATCCATCACTTGAGTGACATGTGATGTCACGAGCGATGTGACTTGTGGGCCGCACTTGATTCAAAATCTGAGTGGGCTCGCAAACACTCACGGGCTCGGGTTCGCTAATTTCGAATTAATGAACTTTCGTCGTGACGATATTACTATTCATGTCGCCAACGAATTAATTCTAAATTAACTCGTTTACCCGAATTAAAATCCAATTTTAATTCCGTGTCAAAATCTAATTTTTTTTAATATATCGAATATATTAATTTATCGATTAATTCCAAATTAATCGTTCTCTCTTCAAATAGTATTTTATCCTAGATAAAATTTCTCCGCAATTAATCCCAGATTAATTAAGTTCGAATCATACGTCATAGGTGAATCTTCGGGAAGCGACCCAATAGATCCCTGGATATGTTGGCAGTAAATCTGGTTATCAGACTATCCGAACACGTACGTACCTCGTACTACATTTTTATCGATTTATAAGATATGGTTGGCTTCTAGCAAAGCACCGTGCCTACCCAATTCTCCAGAAATATTCTTAATGGAATATACGATCTTTGTCAGGTGTAGTATACGTAGTATTGTGTATTGCGATCCAGTATCTGTTGTCACATGCAAGGCCTGAGGCTGGAATATTGTTTGCCCCGTACGAAGCATATATCGGATATCAAGTAACTAGTCTCTTTAATTGGATAATAATGACTTAGTCATATTATCCCGATGGTTGCAACACAATAGAGAATCAGTTTTGTATCCCTGCGTGATCATCATCTCCATATGATTGAAGTGATACTTCCGTCTTGACATCACATCCAATACAGTATGATTCTCAATAAACCCAGAAGAGGCGTACACAGAACCTGTTAAAGTCCTGGATAACCAAAACCAAAGCGTATCGATTGTCGTAAGTACTAGCGATGCAAGTCTCAGGTTAAGACCAAATACACCTACCCTGATGCGGATTCCCATAGACACATAGTCACACTACCAATGGAATTCCGCGGGGTCTATCCAGAGCGAAGCTATTTCCGTAACATCGGTAAAAACAACCTCCTACCGCACTTGCATAAGTATCATATACTTAAATATATGAGAACTATGCTGTTACACTTCCATAACACGTACAAGTGCAATAATAGTCTATTCCGCATTATCGATGTCCAATCTCGATAATACTACGAATAGGGATGTTTTAATGATTAAACCGTTATGGATTGATACTGTCTCATATCTTATCAATCCGGAACTAATCATAAGGACTTTTACCATTTATATATCCAAGTAAATAAATTACAAAATGATAAAAAGTAATTTCCATTACTACATAGTTAATTTGTACAAAAACCACAATGTCTTTTATAAATAGTTACACTATAGGTCATAACTGTCCAACAATCTCCCACTTGGCCTATAGCTAGTCACTCAAACATATAACACCTGAACTATGTATATATCGCTCAAACTTTTACTGAGGAATAGCTTTCGTCAGCGGATCTGCAAGGTTGTCATCTGATGCGAACTTCTCGATCTTCACATCGCCACGATGTATGATCTCACGAATCAGATGGAAACATCGAAGAACATGCTTGGATCGTTGATGAGACCGCGATTCCTTAGCCTGCACTATAGCCCCGTTATTGTCACAATATAATGGAACGGGCTCAGCTGCTAACGGAACTACTCCTAATCCAATTAGGAATTTTCGGATCCAAACTGCCTCTTTTGCTACTTCAGCTGCAGCAATATACTCCGCTTCAGTTTTTGAATCGGCAACAGTCTCTTACTTGGAAGATTTCCAGCTTACTGCTCCGTTATTCAAATAAAATATGTACCCAGATTGCGACTTACAGTCGTCTTTGGCGGTTTGGAAACTTACATCGGTATACCCAGTTACCTCAAGTTCTCCATCTCCATAGATTAAGAAAGCATCCTTAGTCCGTCTAAGATACTTAAGGATATTCTTAACTGCCATCCAGTGACCATCACCTAGATCGGCCTAATAGCGACTACACATGCTCAAAGCATATGAGACATCAGATCGCGTACATATTATGGCATACATGATCGATCCGACTACCGAGGCGAACAATATCCGACTCATGTTGTCTCTCTCATATTGAGTTTTAGGACACATGTCCTTAGATAGAGTGACACCATGTGACACTGGCAACAGTCCCCTATTGGACTGATCCATGTTGAATCTCCTCAACACTTTGTCAACATATGTACTCTGGGAGAGTCCAAGCAGCTTTCTAGATCTATCCCGGTAGATATTTATTCCTAGAATAAAAGCAGCTTCTCCCAGATCTTTCATGGAGAATTTTAATGAAAGCCAAGCTTTCACCGACGTTAACATGGGAATGTCATTGCCAATAAGCAATATATCATCAACGTAAAGGACTATGAATGTCAATGCGCTCCCAATAACCTTCTTATATACACAAGGATCATCATCGTTTTGAATGAAATCATATTCTTTTATGATCTCATCAAAACATTGGTTCCATGACCACGACGCTTGCTTCAATCCATAAATAGATCGATTTAACTTACAAACCTTGTTTAAAAGTCTAGGTACGACAAAATCGTCAGGCTATTGCATATAAACATCCTCCAAAAGGTTTCCGTTAAGGAAAGCGATTTTGACGTCCATTTGCCATATCTCGTAATCGAAATATACAGCAATAGCAAGCATTATTCGAATGGATTTAATCATGGCAACAGGTGAGAAAGTTTCATCGTAATCGACACCATGTCATTGACGATACCCCTTCGCTACAAGCCTAGCTTTGTACGTTTGTACGTTGCCATCCATGTCAGTATTCTTCTTGAAAACCCATTTGCAACCAATAGGCTTTACGCCTTCTGGTGCATCAACCTTAGTCCAAACTTCGTTGTGTACATGGAATCCATCTCGGACTTCATGGCTTCTTGCCATAAAGCGGAATCGATATCTTGTATCCTTCCTCATACATAGCCGGTTCATTATCCTCAATGAGATTAATATCTACATGAGGTGAGATCAGAAACCGATACCTCTAAGGTTGTTTCTTGACTCTCTCTGACCTACGAGGTCCTTTTGTAATAGAAGATTGTGGTACAGTCACATCCCTGATGGACTGTTCATGTTTCGTTAATAATTCTGTGCCAGGAACAGTATCACTCTGATTTTCATCGAGTTCTACTTTCCTCCCACTTATCACTGCATTTAGGAATTCCTTCTCAAGGAAAATCGCTTGTAGAGCAACAAATACTTTGTTCTCTTGTGGGTGATAGAAGTAATATCCTTTGGTTTCCCTAAGATATCCTACGAATAGGCATTTATCCGATTTGGGTTCAAGTTTGGTACCTTTTAAACTTTTGACGTATGCCTAGCAACCCCAAATCTTCAGGAATGAGAAACCTGGTTTCTTTCCTGTCCATATCTCATACGGTGTCTATTGAACAGACTTTGACGGAACCTTATTTAAAATAAGTATTGCACTGTTCAATGCATATCCCTAGAAGGAAATAGGTAGCTCCATGCTACTCATCATAGATCTTACCATGTCCAATAAAGTTCGGTTTCGCCGTTCGGACACACCGTTTAATTGCGGTGTTCCAGGAGGAGTCCACTGTGAAAGAATACCATACTCTTTCAAGTAATCAAGAAACTCATTGCTTAAGTATTCGCCATCATAGTCCGACCGTAATGTCTTAATACTTTTTCCGGCCTATTTTTCTACTTCATGTCGAAACTCTTTGAATTTCTTAAAGGTTTTCGACTTGTGTCTCATAAGATACACATAACTAAAACGCGATGCATCATTCGTAAAGGTTACGAAGTATTCATATCCACCTCTAGCCTGGCTAGACATGGGCCTACATACGTCACTATGAACGAGGGCTAACAGTTCAGTGGCACATGTACCTTTACCGCTAAAAGGTGTTTTAGGTATTTTGTCTAATAAACAAGATTCGCAGACGTCATATGAATTTGGATAAAATCCATCCAAGTACCCACTCTTCGAAAGTGTGGATATACGAGTTTTGTTAATGTGTTCCAGACGACAATGACACATATAAGTTTCATCTTTGTTACTTAACTTAAGCTGTTTGTTTGTCATATTATATGTTTGAGATTGATTTATATTCAAAATATAAAGACCATTATTTGCATCAGCTGTGCAAATTTCTATATCATTTTTATATATAAAACACATGGTGTTTCTAAATAAAAAGTATACCCGCATTGGGTTAATATAGATATAGAAATTATATTCATAGTCAAACTAGGTACAAAATAACAGTTTATAAGTTCAAGTACATGCCCCGAGGGCAGTTCCAAAACATAAGTGCCCACGGCCAAAATGGCAACTCGAGTCTCATTCCCGACGCATAGATCAATCTGTTGGGTTTCAATTAAGTCCCAATGATCATTCAAGCAAGAAACATATATGTGAATACTCGTAAAAGCATGACAGAATCATATTTACAACGATCGGCTTTTGCGACGCGAGGAACAACGAAAATCTTCAAGCTTTCATCCATGGAAGCTCACGGCAATGGGCTCCATTTTTGTCCTTTATTTTCGGCCATGGTGTCCTCTAAGCTCCAAGCTTTGGGTTGTGTATTCCATGCCCACGGGTGGGTTTCCCTATCAACTTCGTAAGACTCTAGAAGTGTGTTAGCACTCGGTAATTTTTGCCACAAAAAACTTCCTTGTGTTCTTCATTGTTTCGGCCAAGCAAAATAATTTTGAGAGAAAAATGGCCTATGGCCGAGAGAGTGGGAGAGAAGAAGTGAGATGTCCTTTTTTGGTTTTGTGTATCTAATACACTTATTTTGATTTAAAAAATAAAAATAAAACATATATAAATATTAAATAATTGTAAATGTCAATCAACCATCACACTTGAGTGTCAAACAGTCATCCATCACTATTCACATCAAGTGACATGTTGTCAATCACTCAAAGTGACTAGACATCACATCAATCAAAGTTACTAATGATTTGAAGCTAGATGTGACTTGTGGGCCACACTTGAATTCGAAATGCGAGTGCGCTCGCAAATGCTCCCGGGCTCGGGTTTGTTAATTCAGAACTAACAAATTTCCATCGCGATGTAATTAAATAATTATGCCTAGCAAAATTACTATTCACGTAGCTAACGAATTAATTCTAAATTAACTCGTTCGCCCGAATTAAAATCTAATTTTAATTCCGCGTTGAAATCTAATTTCGTTCAATATATCGAATATATTATTTTATCGATTAATTCCAAATTAATCATTCTCTCTCTTTAAATAATATTTTATCCCAGATAAAATATCTCTGTAATTAATCCCAGATTAATTTTCTCTTTCATCTAATTAATCCCAGATTAATAAAGTGCGAGTCGTACGTCATCGGTGAATCTTCGGGAAGCGACCCTGAGATCTCCGGATATGTTGGCAGTAAATCTGGTTATCGGACTATCCGAATACGTACGTACCTAGTACTATATTTTTGCCGATTTACAAGACAAGGTTGACTTCTAGCAAAGCACCGTGCCTACCCAATTCTCCAGAAATATCCTTACAAGAATATGTGATCTATATCAGGTATAGTATACGTAGTATTGCGTATTTCGATCCAGTATCGGATGTTCAAGTGTAAGGCCTGGGGTTGGAATAGTGTCTGCCCCATACGAAGCACATATCTGATGTCTGGTAACTAGTCTCTATTATCGGATAAACATAACCTAGTCATATTATCCCGATGACTGCATTACTTAAGAGCACCAGTTCCTTATCATACGTGATCATCATCTCCACTATAACTGAAGTGATACTTCCATCTTGACATCACACCCAATACACTACGATTCTCAATATACCCAGAAGAGGCGTACACAGAACCTGTTAAAGCCCTGGACGACCAAAACCAAAGTATATTGATTGTCGCAAGTATTACCGGTGCAAGTCTCAGGTTAAGACCAAATACACCTACCCTGATTCGGACTTCCATAGACACATAGTTATACTACCAATGGAATTCCGAGGGGTCTATCCATAGCGAAGCTATTTTTCGTACCATCGGTAAAACACAACCTCCTATTACACTTGCATGAGTATCAAATACCCAAATATATGAGAACTATGCTGTTATGCTCCCACAACACGCACAAATGCAATACTAGTTTATTCCGCATTATCGATGTCCAATCTCGATAATACTACGACTAGGGATATTTAATGATTAAACCTTCGTGGATTGATACTGTCTCATATCATCTCAATCTGGAACTAATCATAAGGACTTTTATCACTTATGTTTCTTGGTAATCAAATTACAAGTGATAAAAGAGCAATTTCCTTTGTCACATAGTTAATTTGTACAACAACACCATATTCTGTACAAATAGTGATGATATGGGTCATAATTGTCCAACACAATCTCCCCTAAGGCCAGTCTCCTGCTAATCCGCAGATCCTGCACATTAGTACATATGTGAGTACCACAACCAGAATAAAAAATCTAATTTTTAAAACTAGAAGTAGACATGTTTATTTCTATAACATACATACCTGAAGCGGTGCCTTGCCCGCTTAATCTCTTTCATGTGTGCCTTGTACTCGCGGCAGTCACGCTTCCAGTGATCCTGCTTGCCGCACTGTAGACATACATCTTGGGATTTGTCCTTGGGTTTCCCAGAACCCTTTGATGATTTAGCCTTGCCCTTGTTCTTATGCTTCTTCTTCTTCACACCTCCAGTCGCCTTGGTCCAAGGCCTCAGAGTCTGAGATGTCGAAGAGAAGTGCGCCTCGCGCTTCTTACCCTTTAGAAGCTCCTTTTTAGCCTTTTTCAGGATGGACATTAACTCTCCAAGTGTATCATCTTGGTTCAGTATATTATAGTTCATGATGAACCCACTCCAAGTGTCGGGGAGAAACTGTAAGATCAAATCTATGAAGGTCTCTTCCTCGAAGACAATGCCCATCTGAGACAGTTGCTGGATGTCAGCAATCATCTGTGACACGTGGTGCTCAAAAGATGTACCCTCTGACATACGTGCACGGAAGAGCTTCTTCTGCAACTCATATCTTTGCTATCTAAGATTAGATCGATGAAGATCGTGCAACTTCGCCAACATGTTATAGGGATCCAATCCCTTGTTCTGTGGATGGAATTCCTGAGTCATGGCAGCAAGCATAATGGACTGAGCGGTGCAGTTGTCATCGCTGTGAGTCTTCCAAAGCTCACGCTCAACTATTTCCTCAGGTCCGGGCTTAGGCCCAAGAGGTTTGTCTATCGTATAGAGTAACTTCTTGGATCCCAGAATAATTCTTAGATTCATCTCCCAGTCGGAAAAGTTCGTGCCATTGAACACATTATCGCCCATGATAATATCCCTGACACTGTTCTTTCCAGTCATTTTAATTGCGATACTCTAATTATCCAATTAACAATGTTTGGGTACAGTCTAATTGTTACAAGAAAAATAAAATTATATTAGTCCAACTAATAAGAATAATTGACGAAATAATTTGAAAGCGTGTAAAGCTAAGTATTTGAACGAAATTACAAATTCAATACTAGCCTCCCACTATTTTTTGGCGAGCCTCTAATTCTCTGTTGAGTACTCGGGAAACCTACTTTCCTAGTGGGCTAGGATCCCGTTAAATAACACACAACCTTGACTTTGGCCAACAAGCTGTATGATATTTAACTATGTAGATCTCTAAGATCAATTGGATCTCATCCAATTCCTAGATACGGTAGGTGGACCTCCAAGTCCGAAACATATACACAATGTATATGCCAATATATCCAATATATTTGCCTAACCTATTTCCTCTGAATCAACTAAGCCTTGGCTTTGGCACAACAAGCTTAATGATTCCAGTTAAGCGGGACCCATTGACTTTGGAAAGCTTCGTAATCAATGTCAATGGACAAGAAGTGATCTTGACCTTGGCCAACAAATCATAAATTGGACAAGACACTAATATGGAACAAAGCCTTCATGATTCAAACACATCCGCGATGGACAAAGGTCTTGACTTTGCCCAACAAACCAGTGCCAATCTTGGATCTTGAGTAAGAATCACTCAATGGAAGGAAAAACGCTTAATATATTTGAGGGTTTTTCGCGTAATTGGCAACCAATTAATATCTTTGTTAAGGTCTCATCATACACCCTTAATCATGCATTCTAAAAACATAATAAGGCGTGGAAATAAAATAATAATGATATGCAGATGGATATCGCACAAATTGTTCCTAAAATAAATCACCCACTTTCCTCTCCCCAGTTAGCACTATTCTTACTTCTACCCAATTACATAATACAATAATAGAAACCTCATTAACATTGAGGGGAATTAGGTGAGAAGAGAATACAAAGAATCAAGAGAGATAAGGCTGGACACGCAGGTCCAATTTAATAAATTCTAAATTTACAATAATTTCCAAAATTGTCCTTTCCCTTCTAATATCCATCTGATATACATTATTCATTCAACACATCTATGTATTCATTCATAGCATGTTATTCAATCAATCTAATCCAATTAGATCATCCAATGTTCAAACAACGATTTGATTTGCGCGAGTCAAACTCGTTTAAGAATAAGTACTCAAAGTACGAATTCTTGAATTATATCGAACTACTATTTAAATCTAATTTAATTCGTATTCAATACTAATTCTTTTATTTAATTCCAAATTAAATATCAACACCTTTTAATGTGCTTTAACGACTTAGATTCCAAATCTAATCTAAACGGGTCTCAAAGGCCGATTAACATCCAATGTTGTTTAATTAAAGTCCAATGGGATTTCAATTGATTTCATAAGGCATGGACTTTGATCAATATGGGGCAAACCCAAATGTCAAAGACCAATTAAGGAATCACCCTTATTTGCCAAGAAGCCAATTTCGGCTCATTAGGCCCAATTAAACATTTAAAGCTCATTAGTTATATTTGGACTTAATGGAGTGGTTTAGGCCCAATTTGGATCTAGTCCATTTGGCCCAAACCTACTTGGCCCAACTAACTCCATAAGGCCCAAATACAACATATAAGCCCAATTCTAAATCAAGTCCAATTAATTAAATCTTAATTTTCCAAATTTCAAAATTCAATTAATTAAAGTGTCTTACCATGATTAATCTACTAAATTAACATTTCCAAAATACTAATTTAATCTATTAATCATGCTAATCATAATCAACACATGTCCAACATCATTGAACCAAAAATTCATCTCATTACATGCTCAATAGCTCACGGCATTCTTAGGGTTTTTAAGTCCGATTTCATTTTCAATCCGATTGAATATCAAATCATCATTTTCCAAGTCTTTCATATCATCGAATTATCAAAAGAACAAAATACCATGACCATTAGGGTTCTATATGCTCTCGGCCAAGCCAATGGTTTGGGGAAAAATTAATCCAATTCATATTTCATGAAATTGATCATGCATAACACTATGTTATCATCATTCAAGAATACTTAATCAAGTAATTTCATCAAATCATGCTCAAATCAATTTTACCCCAATTTCATGTTAAGAACCATAATTTATTTCATGCTCAAATTAGGCTCAAGATACCATTTTTTGGTTTCTAATATATACCCAAGATCAAGTTTGAACATAAAAAGAATGAATACTTAAAAGAAATATGGCAGAATCATACTTACAAAGATCGGCTTTGAGATGTGTTGAGAAGAAAAAGAAATCCAAGAATCCTTTATTGTGTATTCGGCCAAGGTCAAAGTGTAAGCTCCAAGCTTTGTCTTTTGATTCCAAGCTCCAAGGTTGGTTTCCCTATCACCTCTTATGATCCTTAAAGTGTGCTAGAAAGATTGGAAGAAAAAATAATTTTTCTTCCTTTGGTATATGGCTCACGGTTTTGAGAGCTTAGGGAGAGAGATATAGTTTTCTTGTTTTTGATTTTGTTTTCTCAAAACAACTTATGCCAAAAGTGTTTCCAAAATGTGTATATGCCTTTCAAAAAGTCAAAATCCATTTTGGAGCCAAAAATGGCATTAAAGGCTCTCACCAACTTATGTCATGAATAGTGACAAGTTGTCACTCACCAAAAAGGTGACTTGACATCCATCACTTGAGTGACATGTGATGTGACTTGTGGGCCCCACTTGATTCAAAATCTGAGTGGGCCCGCAAATACTCCCGGGCTCAGGTTTGCTAATTCTGAATTAACAAACTTCCGTCGCGATGAAATTACTATTCACGTCACCAACGAATTAATTCTAAATTAACTCGTTTACCCGAATTAAAATCCAATTTTAATTCCGCATCGAAATCTAATTTTATTTAATATATCGAATATATTATTTTATCTATTAACTCCATATTAATCGTTCTCTCTCTTCAAATAGTATTTTATCCTAGATAAAATTTCTCCACAATTAATCCCAGATTAATTAAGTTCAAATCATACGTCATAGATGAATCTTCGGGAAGCGACCCAAGAGATCCCTGGATATGTTGGCAGTAAATCTGATTATCGGACTATCCAAATACGTACGTACCTCGTACTATATTTTTACCGATTTACAAGACATGATTGACATATTTTTACCGATTTACAAGATATGATCTTTGTCAGGCGTAGTATACGTAGTATTGCGTATTGTGATCCAGTATCTGATGTCACATGCAAGGTCTGGGGATGGAATAGTGTCTGTCCTGTATGAAGCATATATCGGATATCAACCAACTAGTCTATTTAA
The DNA here is from genome assembly GCA_019454045.1 of Zanthoxylum bungeanum. Taxonomy (NCBI): domain Eukaryota; kingdom Viridiplantae; phylum Streptophyta; class Magnoliopsida; order Sapindales; family Rutaceae; genus Zanthoxylum; species Zanthoxylum bungeanum. The sequence goes on from SKCR01040732.1 coordinate 32,416, forward strand.
TCAGATAATCATGACTTAGTCATATTATCCCGATGGTTGCAACAAAATAGAGAACCAGTTCTGTATCCCTGCGTGATCATCATCTCCATATGACTGAAGTGATACTTCCGTCTTGACGTCACATCCAATACACTACGATTCTCAATAAACCCAGAAGAGGCGTACACAGAACCTGTTAAAGTCTTGGACGACCAAAACCAAAGTGTATCGATTTTCGTAAGTACTAACGATGCAAGTCTCAGGTTAAGACCAAATACACCTACCCTGATGCGGATTCCCATAGACACATAGTCACACTACCAATGGAATTCCGCGGGATCTATCCAGAGCGAAGCTGTTTCCGTACCATCGGTAAACACAACCTCCTAACGCACTTGCATAAGTATCCTATACTTAAATATATGAGAACTATGCTGTTACGCTTCCATAACACGCACAAGTGCAATACTAGTCTATTCGGCATTATCGATGTCCAATCTCGATAATACTACGACTAGGGATGTTTTAATGATTAAACCGCTATGGATTGATACTATCTCATATCTTATCAATCCGGAACTAATCATAAGGACTTTTACCATTTATATATCCAAGTAAATAAATTACAAAATGATAAAAGGCAATTTCATTTGCTACATAGTTAATTTGTACAAAAACCACAATGTCTTTTACAAATAGTGACGTTATAGGTCATAACTGTCCAATATTTTCTTCATTGTTCATGCATTGTTGCTTGATAAGCATGGGCTAACTATGTTGGTTTAAAGGTCCTCTATTTGAGGGAGAAACGGCCTAAAATGCTATCCTTACCACGATATTTTGCCGCTCCGGATGAGGTATGCTCGATTGAATGTGAAATACGTTCAATCGGATATACGAGATCCCATATAGATGTCGGCCTTGGTCGCATCTCTTTAATTTAATTATGCATTATTGCTTGATGCGCATGAGCTAATTACGTTGGTTTAAAGGTCCTCTAATTGAGGGAAAAAAAGCCTAAAAGGCTACATTTACCACGATATTTTGCCGCGCCGGATGAGGTATGCTCGATTGAATATGAAATATGTTCAATCGGATATACGAGATCCCATATAGATGTCAGCTTTGGTCGTATCTCTTTAATTTAATTATGCATTGTTGCTTGATGCGCATGGGTTAATTACGTTGGTTTAAAGATCCTTTATTTGAAGGAAAAAATGTCTAAAAGGCAACCTTTACCACAATATTTTTTTGCGCCCTTCCCATATTGATTTTACTATCCACCTTTGTTTTGGTTGTTATGTTGCATCTTTTCATTTTTGCATTCATGCCATGTTTATGTTTGAGTGTTTGCTACCTCTCGCGGTATATCGGATGGAAACCCAGACGTAAATTCCGTAGCCAAATCCGAATGGACGGTAGTGTGGTATGTATTTGGGATATAATTCCACGTACCGCTTGAGAAACATTTACGCATGTGTTTGGTCATTTCAGACACTATTTTGGGTAATCTCATTCGAACACATTTTCGAACGCTACATGAACGCATGCATTCTGCGTCAGTCCGTTCGAACGCGTTTACGAACGCTACTCGAATATGCATGCATTCTGTTTTATCATGTATCAGGTCTTATCTCGTTCGAATGCATTTCCGAATGTTATACGAAAGCGAACATTCTGCCTCATAATCATTCGAACGAGTTTCCGAACGCTACTTGAACGCGCATGCATTTTGTTTTATCATGCATCAGGTCTTATCACGTTTGAACGCGTTTTCAAATTCCATACGGACATGGACATTCTGTCTCTTTTTTTTCAAACGCGTTTCAAGCGCTACTCGAACGCGCATGCATTCTGTGTTATCATGTATCAGGTCTTATCCCGTTCGAACGCGTTATCAAACACTCTACGAACGTGCATGCAGTGGATCGACTTCTTTTCCTCATATTTCGTGCATGTTTGCTTATTTAATTCATTTCTTTCACATTACATAATTAACCATACCATTTCATTATTGACGCTTTTACCGTTATTAACTATTTATATTTCCGTATTTATTTATTTGATAAGTTCATGAGATTGTGTGCTCGCTTTTATTATTAATGTCTTTGTAGTTGTTATTAACTACATTATTGCACTTTATTGTTTAACACGTTTATGAATTATGCATAATGCCTTCATCTTTTTTATTCACGATTATGGGTGTGCGAACTTGTGTGTTGCTTAAATTATCTTGTATGTGTTGCATGAGGCTTGGTTATACTATTGCATAAATATTTTCATTATAATTGACATAAGTAAGAGACCATTCCGAACTCAACGGTTTGAGGTCTTCCCTTGCGAGGGGTAAGTGCGGCCTTAAACCATTTCCTAGTTCACACTGAGTGGCGACTCTATTTTATTTCTCTGGTTTAGTCCCCCGCGGGTTATTCTGTACTCCTGACAGGGCCACGAGCCCAGACAGCATCGCCGATCTCTGTGTTCTACAGTATGCACCTTACATGAATCTGACCTCGTGGATCTATGTGTGTATGTGTATATATATGCTTATTTCAATTACACAAGACACAAGGCTCAAATAGCTTTTGGGAAAATTCTAAGTCCTGAGGATCGATTAAAGCATAGAAACATCATGCGAATACATCGAAGAAGTTACGGAATACTTACATCGATCGGTAGAGGCGATGCATTGAGGAACAAAAACTTTTTTGCCTCCATCATGGTCACGGCAGTGGACTGGTTTGCAGTCCTCCATTTTCACCTTTGAAGGTCCATTGAAGCTCCAAGCTTATGATGAAACGATTCCATGCTCGCGGGTGGGTTTCCCTATCACCTACGGACGACTCCGGAGTGTGCTAGCACTATGATTTTGCAACAAAATCACTCTTTTCTTTCCCCTTGCTAACGGCAGTGAGCTGAAACAAGAAGAAGAAAAACAGCCCCTTGTGGGCGTGAATGAGGAAGAATAGAGGTGAGAGAGAGTGTTGTGATGGTTGGTGAGAAAATGTGTATCAAATACACTTTTATTTTGATTTTCCAAAATCAATTAATAGATTTCAAAAATCAAAACAAATACTACACATTTAAATATATTAAATATCTATCATGCCATCACACTCCCATCACTATTCACATCAATCAAGTTATCAAGTCACATCACTCAAAGTGACAAGTGATTTGACGCTTGAAGTGACTAGCGATTTGACACTTGATGTGAATAATAATTTGACGCTTGATGTGACTTGTGTGCCGCACTCGAATTCGAAATGCGAATGCGCTCGCAAGTAATCCCAAGCTCGGGTTCGTTAATTCCAAATTAACGAATTTTCCGTTGCGTCGTAATTAAATCTCGGGTTCGTTAATTCCAAATTAACGAATTTTCCGTTGCGTCGTAATTAAATCTAATTTAATTAAATAATTATTCCAAGCATAATTACTATTTACGTCGCTAACGAATTAATTCTAAATTAATTTATTCGCCCGAATTAAAATCCGATTTTAATTCCGCGTCGAAATCCAATTTCGTTTAATATATCGAATATATTAATTTATCGATTAATTCCAAATTAATCGTTCTCTCTCTTTAAATGATATTTTATACCAGATAAAATATCTCTGTAATTAATCCCAGATTAATTTTCTCTCTCATCTAATTAATCACATATTAATAAAGTGCGAGTCATACGTCATCGGTGAATCTTCGGGAAGCGACCCATGAGATCCCCGGATATGTTGGCAGTAATTCGGTTGTCGGACTATCCGAACACGTACGTACCTAGTACTACGTTTTACTGATTTACAAGACAAGGTTGGCCTCTAGCAAAGCGCCATGCCTACCCAATTTTCCAGAAACATGCTTACAGGAATAAGCGATCTATATCAGGCGTAGTATACGTGGTATCGTGCATGTCGATCCAGTATCGGATGTCACGAGCTAGGCCTGGGGCTGGAATTGTGTCTGCCCCATACGAAGCACATGTCGAATGTCTGGTAACTAGTCTCTATAATCGGATATACATGACCTAGTCATAATATCCCGATAGCTGCAGCATATAAGAGAACCAGTCTTGTATCCTACTTGACCATCATCTCCACTATGACTGGAGTGATACTTTCGTCTTGACATCACACCCAACACACTACGATTCTCAATATACCCAGCAGAGGCGTACACAGAACCGGTTAAAGTCCTGGACGACCAAAACCAAAGTATATTGATTGTCGCAAGTATTAGCGGTGCAAGTCTCAGGTTAAGACCAAATACACCTACCCTGATTTCGGACTTTCATAGACACATAGTCATATTACCAATGGAATTCTAAAGGGGTCTATCTAGAGCGAAGCTGTTTTCCGTACTATCGGTAAAACACAACCTCCTATTACACTTGCATGAGTATCCAATACCCAAATATATGAGAACTATGCTATTGTGCACTCACAATTCGCACAAGTGCAATACTAGTCTTTTACGTATTATCGATGTCCAATCTCGATAATACTCTGACTAGGGATATTTAATGATTAATCCTTCGTAGACTGATACTGTCTCATATCATCTCAATCTATGAACTAATCATAGGGACCTCCTATCATTTATACATCTAGGTGATCTAATCACAAATGATTAGAGTGCAATCTCCTTTGTCACATAGTTAATTTGTACAACAACACCATGAGCTGAACAAATAGTGATGATATGGGTCATAACTATCCAACAATCTCCCACTTGGCCTATAGCCAGTCACTCGAGTGTCTTACACCCGAACTATGTACTGTTGGCTCAAACTGCTGAGGAAAGGCTTTCGTTAGTGGATTTGCATGATTATCGTCTGATGCGATTTATACGATCATCACATTGCCACGATGTATAATCCGAACGAATCAGATGAATAGTCGAAGTATATATCTGGATCGTTGATGAGACCATTAATTCTTTAGCCTGCAATGTAGCTCAGCTCAGCTGCTAACAGAACTATATCTAATCTAATTAGATTTGTTATTGACCCAGATAGCTTCTATTACTGCCTCAGCTGCAGCAATAACCCACATTTGTTGTTTATTCGGTAACAGTATCTTGCTTGGAAGATTTCCAGCTCATTATACCGTTATTCAAACAGTATAGTACTGTTTAGCGACTTAAAGTCATTTTTATTGGTTAGGAAACTTACAGCAGTGATCCCAGTCACTTCAAGTTCTCATTCTCCATAGTTTAAGACAGCATCCTTAGTTCTCTAAGATACTTAAAGATGTTCTTAACATCAATCCAGTGACTATCATTAGGATTGGCCTATTTGTGACTTCATATGGTCAAAGCATATGAGACACCAAGTCACGTATATTTTTCAATGTACAAGTTCTCGGAGAGTGTCAACAACTTTAAATCTATCCCAGTAGATCTTTATTCCTAGAATAAATGTTGTTTCTCCCAAGAATTCTACGGAGAATTTTCAAGAAAGCCAAGCTTTCACCGATTGTTTTATGGGAATATCATTTCCTAGAATTGACATATCATCATTATTATTAGGACATTCACTATCAGTGAGCTCCCACTAACCTCCTTATATACACAAGAATCAATTTTGTTTTGAATCAAATCATACACCATTATGATTACATCAAAACGATAGTTCCAAGAACCCAATGCTTTCTTCAATCCCTCTATGGATCAAATAACCTGTAAACCTTGTTTGCTAGTTATTAGTACGACAAAACCCTCAGGATGTTATAAACATCCTCCAAAAGGTTTCCGTTTAAAGAAAGCAATTTTGACGTCCAGCTGTCATATTTCATAAATGAAACATGCAGCATCAGTAAGCATTATCCAAATAGATTTACCGTGACAACAGGTAAAAGGTTTCATCGTAATCGACACAATGTTGATAACGATACCTTTTCGCTACAATCCCAGCTTAGTACGTTGGTATGTTGCCATCCATGTATGTCTTTCTTGAAGACTTATATAGTACCAATAGGCACAATGCCTTGCGGTACAACAACTAGTGTCCAAACATAGTTGATATACATGGAATCCATTTTTGACTCATGGCACTTTGCCATAATAGGTAGTCGATACCTTGTATCACTTCCTCATATGTAGTCAGTTGGTATTCCCCAAAAGATTGACATCTTTATGAGGTGAGATTAGAAACCCATACCCCAGGTTGTTTTCTGACTTTCTCCGATCTACGCGGTTCTTGTGTATTCAAAGATTACTGGTACAGTTTCATCCTTGATGAACTGTTTGTGTTCCATTAAGGATTCGGTGCCTAGAACAGTATTACTTCGATTTTCTTCGAGTTTTACTATCCTCCCACTTACCACTGTATATCGGTATTCCTCTTAGGAAAAATGCATGGTGAGCAACAATCACATTGTTCTCTTAGTGAGTTGTATAAGCACTATACTTTAGTTTCCCTAGGATAACCTATAGTTAGGCACTTATCCGATTTGGGTTCTAGTTTGGTATCATCCAAACTTATGCCTAGCATACCCAAATCATCAGGAGTGAGAAAGCCCAGTTTCTTTTTTCTGTTCTATCTAATATGAATTCTGTCTAACAGATTTTCATGGAATCTTATTCAAAATAAGTATTGCACTGTTAATGCTTATCTTTTGAAGGAAATGGTAGCTCAGAGCGACTCATGATTAACCTTATCATGTCCAACAAAATTCGATTTCTCCGTTTGGACACACTATCAATTGACGTGTTCCGGGAGGAGTCCTCTTTGAAACTTACTACTTAAGTATTTTCCATTACGGTCTTACTGTGATGGTTTAATACTTTAGCCGATCTGTTTGTCTATTTCGTGTCGAAACTTTAAAAGTTTCCGATTCGTGTTTCAAAAGAAACACTTAACCATAACGCGATGCCACATCCATAAGGTCACGAAATATTCATATCCACATCTAGCCTAGCTAGACATGGGCCCACTGGCTTCACTATGAACTAGGACAAACAGATTGGTGGTATTTACACTTTTTACCAAGTAAATAGTATTTTAGGCTCTTTGCCCAATAAACTTGATTCGTAGAGATCATTTGAATGGAATCAAATATGTCCTAGTACCCACTCTTCAAAAGTGTGGATATACGAGTCTTGTTTAAATTGTGTCCCAGACAACAATGCCACATCTAAGTTTCTTCTGATCAAATCAGTTTGAGCTAATTTATTTGTCATGTCATACGATTGAGATTTATTTATATTCAAAATATAAATACTGTTATTCACATCTAATGTGTTTATCTCAATATCATCTTTATATAATAAAATACGTTAGTGTTCTAGAATATAAAGGTACACTCGCAACGAGTTATACTCGATATAGAGATAATGTTTCCAGTCAAACTAGTTACATTTTAACAGTTCCTAATTTAAGTACACACCCGAAGGGTAGTTCCTAAACTTAAGTATCTACGGTTAAAACAGCGACTTACGTCCCGTTTCCGATTCGCAGATTAATCTCATCTGAAGTCAGTATCCTGCTCATAAAAAAAATGCTGCACACCAGTACATATTTTTATGTACCACACTAAGTATTTAAAATCCAATTTTAATACTAGTAGTGAACATATATATGACAAACATACTTGAAGTCAGAGCCTTGCTCTTTCTTCAATTCCTTCGTGTCCTGCCTTGTCCATACGGCAGTCACGCTTCAGTGACCCCGTTTGCCACAGATTTAGGCAGACATCTTGGGATATGTCCTTTATCTTCCTAGAAGATTATAATGATTTTGTCTTTGCCCTTTTCAACACTCTAGAAGCTTTTGGGCAAGTATTGGCCTTATAGAATATCGAAGTAAGGTGCGTCTTGCGCTACTTGCCTTATTGCAAAGTTTGGCTTTGTCTCATTGAGAATAGCCATTAACTCTCCAAGAGTTTAAGTATTGCAATTTTAATGGATTAAGCACTAAAGTTGTCATCATATGAATCTTCCAAAGATCATGCTCTGCTATTTACTTAACTCCGGGCTTAGGCCTAATATGTTATTTTATTAAATAAAGTAACTTATTAGTATTCAGGACCATCCTGAAATTTTATTCTCATTTTGAAAATTAAAGTCGTTTAAACACATTTTCCCTAAGATTATGTTTTAAACACCAATATTTCAATTTTAATCTTGATTCTAATAGTCCAACTATATAATCAATGATTTAGGTACTATTCATATAATGATTACTATAGTCCAACTATATAATCAACTATACTTTTAATTAATTAAATTCAAATATATTGATTACTATAATCCAATTATATAATCAACTATAAATGAATAATTTGAATACAGTCCAACTGTTTTAAAATAACGATTTAAATATTAGTCCAACTAACATTTAATTTATTTGACGAATGATATTTTATTGAGCGTGTATGACAAGTAACTAAACGAATATTGCAAATTTAATACTTGCCTCCCACTATTTTTGGTGAGCCTCTAACCCTCTGTCGAGTACTCGGGAAACCGTGTTTTCTAGTGGGCTAGGATCCTGTTAAATAACACACAATCTTGACTTTGGCTAACAAATTCTATGATACTTAACTAGGTAGATCTCTGAGATCAATTGGATCCAATCCAATTCCTAGATCTAGTAGGTGGACATCCAAGTCCGAAACATATATCTTATATATGCCAATATATCCAATATATTGCCTAACCTTTTTTCCCTGAATCAACTAAGCCTTAGCTTTGGTACAACAAACTTAATGATCCTAGTTAAGCGGAACCCATTGACCATGGAAAGCTTCGTAATCAATGTCGATGGACAAGAAATGGTCTTGACTTTGGCCAACAAACCACAACTTGGACAAGACACCAATATGGAACAAAGCTCTCGTGATTCAAACACATCCTCGATGGACAAAGGCCTTGACTTTGGCCAATAAGCCAATGCCAATCTTGGATCTTGAGTATGTTAGTGTCATAGACATGCCACAGGATCTCTAAGCGTGATTCGTGTGTGAATAGTGAGTATCCCTATCACCTTTATTTGACTCCCTTATGTGCTAGCAAGAAGTAAAATGACATTGCTCTCCAAGAGAAGCAACAAATCGCCTGGAGAGAGAGAGCAATCGGCACTGCCGAAAAAAGTAGAGGCCTTCAATTTTTCCTTTTGTGCAGAGGCTATTCGGCCATAATAATTTTCAAAAAGAAATGAGGCAGTGTCCATGAGCCCAAAATGAAAAAGAGAGAAGAATCGGCCAATAGCTTTCTTTATGAAAGAAATGAAATTTATTTTATTCAAAAATGAAAAAGGCAATTCATTTATCTTTTCTCCAACTTCAAAAGTCAGTGGCTTTTGTTGATGTTAATTATATATATGATTAAAATGAATATATCTAATATATTATTTTAGCTCAATTAAATAAATTAAATAGTAAAATCTAATTTAACTATTAAATTTATTTTACCGATTAATTCTAAATATCGCGTTCTCTCATTTCGACGAATTTAATCCCAGATAAATTCTCGACGCAATTAATCCCAGATTAATTCTTTCTCTGATAATTAATCCCAGATTAATTCTTGCCATAATTAATCCCAGATTAATTTTCCCTCTCTATTAATCCCAGATTAATATTCTCTATTTTAATTAATCCCAGATTAATATTGTTCGAGTCAAACATCATGGGTGAATCTTTGGGATGCAACCCAAGAGATCCCTGGATATGTTGGCAGTAAATACGGTCATCAGACTATCCGAACATGTGCGTATCCGGTACCACGCTTTTACCGATTTACAAGACATGGTTGGCTTCTAGCAAAGCACCATGCCTACCTAATTCTCCAGAAATATTCTGCTATGGAATACAAGATCTTTGTCAGGTGTAGTATACGTAGTATTGCGTATAACGATCCAGTATCGGATGTCACATGCAAGGCCTGGGGCTGGAGTTGTGTCTGCCCCGTACGAAGCATATATCGGATCACAAGCAACTAGTCTCTTTATGATCGGAAAGTCATGACCTAGTCATACTTCCCCGATGGCTATAGCACTTAGAGTACCATTTCTGTATCCCTGCATGATCATCATCTCCATATGACTGAAGTGATACTTGCATCTTGACATCACACCCAATACACTACGATTCTCAATATACCCAGAAGAGGCGTACACATAACCTGTTAAAGCCCTGGACGACCAAAACCAAAGTATACTGATTATCGTAAGTATTAGCGATGCAAGTCTCAGGTTAAGACCAAATACACCTACCCTGATTCGGACTCCCATAGACACATAGTCATACTACCAATGAGACTCCGAGGGGTCTATCCAGAGCGAAGCTGTTTCTGTACCATCGGTAAAACACAACCTCTTATTACAGTTGCATGAGTATCCAATACCCAAATATATGAGACCTATATCGTTATGCTCCTATAACACGCACAAGTGTAATACTAGTCTATTCCGCATTATCGATGTCCAATCTCGATAATACTACGACTAGGGATATTCAATGATTAAACCTTCGTGGATTGATACTGTCTCATATCATCTCAATCCGGAACTAATCATATGGACCTTCTATCATTTATTCATCTTGGTGATCTAATCACAAATGATAAAAGAGCAATTTCCTATGTCACATAGTTAATTTGTACAACAACACCATGATCTGTACAAATAGTGACGTTATGGGTCATAACTGTCCAACAGAGTAAGAATCACTCAATGGAAGGAAAAACACTTAATTTTTGTGAGTTTTCGCATGCAAATTGGCAACCAATTTATTATCTTTGTTAAGGTCTCATCATCATACACCCTTAAACATGCATTCTAAACACATAATAAAGCTCGTATAATAAAATAATAATGATATGTGGATGGATATTATGCACATTGATCCTAGATCAAATCTCTTCATTTCTCTCTCTCCCGCTAGCACATGTATTACTTCTACCCGTTACACTACACTTCTAAAGAAACCTCATTTACATTGAGGGGAATAGGTAAGAAGAGAATACAAAGAATAAGGAGGTAATAAGGCTGGACACGCAGGTCCAATTAATAAATTCCAAATTTATTACAATAATTTCTAAAATTGCCACACCCAACTAATATCCATCCGATATACATTATTCATGCATCGCAACCATGTATTCACACAATCATGTTATCAATCAATCTAATCAAATAATTAATCTGATAATTAAAGACCATCCAATGTTCAAACAACGATTTGATTTTTGTGCGAGTCAAACTCGTTTTCTAATAAGTACTCAAAGTACGAATTCAAGAATCATACTAAACTACAACATTAAATCTAATTTAATATGTATTTAATACTAATTCATTTTATTTAATTCCAAATTAAATATTACACTTCATTAAGAACCTTTGCGACTTAGATTCCAAATCTAATCGTTACGGGTCTCAAAGCCCGATTTACATCCAATGTCGTTCAATTAAAGTCCAATGGGCTTTCAATTAATTTCTTAAGGCGTGGGCTTCGGCAACCAAAGCCCAATCAAGGAATTACCCCATGCCTGGAAATCAATTTCGGCCAATTAGACCCATTAAACTTTAAAGGCTCATTTGTCGCATTTGGACTTTACGGAAGTGGTTTTGGGCCAATTGGATCCAACCAATTTGCCTAAACCAATCTTGGTACAACCAAGCCCTTAAATTCCAATTATAACATTCAAGCCCAATTTCCAAAATTAGCCCAATTAATTAAATTACAAAATCCAATTTCACAATTTAATTATCCTAAAGTGTATAACATAATCAATTACCCAATTCAATATTTCCAAAACATCAATGAGCCTAATTAATCATGCTAATTATCATCATCACATGTCCAACACATTTTGATTAAAATCAAACCCAATTACATGCTTCAAGTCTCGGCTATGTGGTGATTTTATGTCCGATTCGGTTTCAATCCAATTAAATCCACAATCGACATTAAATCAATATTTCCAATCGTTTCCAACTCATCCAATGATCAACGAGATAAAAATCTAAGACATTTAGGACACTTATGTATTCGGCCAAGCCCTACATTTTGGGCAAAATTATTCCAAACAAAATTTCAAGAAATTGATCCAATCAATTTTCAATTAAACATGTATTAAGCATACTCAATTATCCAATTTCATTAAATCATGCTCAAATACATTTTAACCAATTTTAAGCCCTAAATCATATTTCATGCTTTTTGGAGCTCTGATACTTGTTTGGAAAACTCTAATTCTCGAAGATCGATTAAAGCATAGAAACATCATGCGACAACATCGAAGAAGTTGCGGAATACTTACAGATCGATCGGTAGAGGCGATGCTGTAGACATTGCATTTTTACATAACACCCGATGAGGAGTCTTATATGGAGACAATTCCCTCTTAGTCATGAAAGTCGCGGGAAAAGAACGTTGGAAGGGTAAAGTTGGAAAACACTATTTTTTATGGATTTCTCCGAGTTGTTTCGCTTCGGTTGCTTGCTATACCTCCGTTTCTAAGCTCACCTTAGGCCCAAAACTCCCCTAGACCACATACCTAATCCAAACCAAGCCCAAATACCCAAGTCAAACCAAGTCAACCCAAGTCAAACCAAGCCCATGCCCAAGGGATGTGATTCACGCCCATTCCCTCTTTTATTTGGGTAATTGCACATTAATCACATGTTTAAATCAAATAAAATCCTTACCTAAATAGAAGAAATCAAATCAAATCCCTACCAAATCAAATCCAATCCCAAATCCTAATTAGGAGATGCATTCCTTATTAGAAGCCAATTAGGAGATTCCTTCCTAATCTAAAAAGGAAAGCCTTTCCCCTTTGCCTATAAAAAGAGGCCTTCACCCCCATTCACAACCCTAGCTCACATATCTCCCTCACACGCCCAAAGCAACTCTCTTAAGCCTCCATTACACGCCCAAGCATTCCCCGGAACCCTCCATTGCCGCACCTTCAAAATCCAATAGCCTCCATTGCCGCCCCTTCCCTCCATCATCAAACACCCTTCACGCCCAAGCCCTAAACCTAACCCTCCATTGCCGAGTTCCAGCCCCCATTCACAGCCCTAAAACACCCTCAAATAAACCTTACTTCCAGCCCTTAAGTTCCGCAAAAAGACCCCCCAAAGCCGCTCCAAATCAGCACCAAAACAGCCCCTGAAAACGGCTTCACTGCACTGGTGAACTGCTGCGTTTTAGCCGCTGTTCTGGTCAGGTTCCGTGCGTCCCTAGCCCATCAAACCACCTAAAACCATCTAAAACCATCACAAACATCCCCAAAAAGTTTCCCCAAAAAACCTTTACAAACGCACCTCCCGGGACCACCAAAATCACCCAAAACAGTCCAAAAAACGCCCAAAACAGTGACCTGAAACGCAGCGACCAAACGGCGGTGAAACGAAGGTAAAACAGCAGCCCGAGCATCAAAACAGCAAGGAAAAACAGTGAGCAAACGATCTTGAAAAGTTTCGGATCATTCGCCCTTCCAACGGACTTGGAAAGCACTTCAAAGATTGACGAAAGAGGTTAGACCTGAGGGTACCTTTTACTTATTTTCTTTTGTTTTATTTTTATTTATTTTAGAATATTATCGCATGAGAGTCGTTTGAAGCATGATGTGATTGTTGGATGAGCGGGATATGTGTTTCCCTTTTGTGGTATATCGGATGGAAACCCGGACGTAAATTCCATAGCCGATTCCGAATGGACGGTAGTATGGTCTGCACTCGGGATACAATACCACGTACCACTTAAGATACACGTATCTCGTCTCATCCAAATTTGTATTCAAGCATGATGTAGTTCTAGGTTGTTTATTTATTATTTTAAGCATGTTTTAACGTAGGTTCGTTATTTAATTTTAAAGCATGATTATGTTCGTTTTATGCATGACGTTTAGTTTAGTCTATATTTATGCTTTAGTCATTATTTGTTTGCATTGGTTCGATGGCTTAGTTTGTTCAATGTGTGATATTGCGTGTTTATTGTTTAAAGACTTTTTTTAAGCATGCAAACTTAGATTAGGATTTAGTTAGCGGAAGCATATTAGATCTAGGTGATACTTGAACATGATTATTGATTAGATGCGGTCGATTTATTGCGTGAATTATATCATCACAATGACATAAGTAAGGGACCATTCCGAACCCAACGGTTTGAGGTCTCCCTTGCGAGGGGTGAGTGCGGCCTTAAACCTTTGTCCCGGTTCACACCGGGTGGCGACTCCATTATTCTCCGGTTTAGTTCCCCGCGGACTACTCCGTACTCTCAACTAGGCCCTGAGTCTAGAACAGCATGCGTCGCCAGGTTCTGTTGTCTACAGTCTGGCGACTCCACTGGGGATAGAGAATCGGCCTCGAAATCATGTCTTGTGTTTTTTAATTTATGCATTAGTTGACCGTGTCTTAGTGGGTTGAGGGGGTTAATCAAAGGCTTAGTTAAAGCTAGGTGGTGGTTGGGTGTCTTCCTTCATTCACTACCTTTCGAGGAAAAGCTGTGAAGGCACCTAGATGATCATTACCCGTAGCTTGTTGTGATAGACTAGTTTGGAGGACTCGTTGTTTATTCCTGACACCAGCGATAAGAGCCTAAGGGGCTTGGGTATTTAAGTGAGCCTCGCTCCACCCTCCCTCTGGGGAATCTACAACGGGAAATCCATTCGACAGTTAGTCACACACCATAACTCGTTGGCACGTACCGTAAGGTATAAAAAAAGGTGCGCTCACTTGGTCGTTTGAACCCTTGAGTGGGGAGTCCTAGTTGTGGGCAAACCTTCGTCAGTGAGAGCCTTTGTCCGCGCCCCGTGAATTCACTAGTGAACCTTAGCCATAAGAACCCGTAGTTAGTTATCTTATAATTATGTGTGATGGGCCGCCGTCATTTGGATCCAGTTGGACCTTCTTTCAAAGGGTATGAACCTGTTGGGCCATTTAAACTGGGGCAAGTTTGTGTCTTTTGACAGTTGGGCCAAAAGCTTCTAGAATGCCGGTGGGCCATTTTGTGAATAGGGCCTCTTATTATTTGAAGTCATTTAGCCATATCACCGCAAAGTGTAAACCTGTTGGGCCTTTTCAACTGGGACAAGTTTACACCGCGCGATGGTGTGATTGAATACTTTGAAATAATAATGGGCCAAATAGTTTAAGTTTTCTTTTTTTATAATTTTATATATTCCATGCATCGTATACATCTCATGCATACATGCATCATGTTAACCCTTGTGTCTTAAAAGCCATCATAGTTACCCGTTGGGTTAGGAAAAAGAAGTCAGAGTCTTCCTTGGGAAATCCAGTATATCAGTCGGTTCATTGCAAAGTTGACATCAGTATATGAGCCTATATTCAAGTTGTTGAGGAAAGATCAATCAGTGAAATGGAACGAGCAGTGTCAGGAAGCATTTGACAGAATAAGGGAATATTTGGTGAAACCTCCTGTGTTGAAACCCCCGAGACAGGGTAGGCCTTTGGTACTTTATTTGGCTATTGAACCTGAAGCGCTGGGGGCGATGATGGTACAAGCCGATGAGACAGGAGTGGAGCATGCTGTCTACTACCTCAGTAAGAAGCTGCTTCCATATGAAGCCCGTTATCAAGAAGTGGAGAAGATTTGTCTAGCAGTAGTATGGGCATCCAAGAAGTTACGCCACTACTTCCAGTCTTACAAGATCCAAGTGGTCGCAAAGGAGAATCCTTTGAAGTACTTGCACTCAGTACCCTCACTGGTTGGGAAGTTAGGCAGATGGTTAGTGCTGCTGACTGAATTTGACATCGAGTACCTCACCTCCAAGGTAATCAAAGGGCGAGCCGTGGCAGAATTCCTGGCCTTGCAACCTGTTGAAGGAGATCAGTATAAGTTTGAGTTTCCCGACGAGGAAATCCAAGCCATAGCGGTCCAAGGATGGAAAATGTATTTTGACGGAGCAGTGAATTGCAAAGGAGCAAGGATCGGGATTGTAATAGTAACCCCTGAGGGAGAAACCCTGCCTCTGGCCAAGAGGCTAACGTTCGGAGTAACGAATAACATGGCTGAGTACGAAGCATGTGCATTCGGGTTGACTGCACTGATAGCTTTGAGGGCTAAGAATGTTGAAGTTTTCGGAGACTCGATGTTGGTGATCCGGCAGATGCAAGGAGAATGGGAACTGAAAGAAGAACGGTTGAAGCCGTACTTGTTCCATCTCAGAAGTCTGGCACAGACTATCCCCGATTGTAAATTTCAGCATTTACCGAGAGAGGAGAATCAGATGGCAGATGCGTTGGCAACACTGGCCGCAACTTGGGAAAATCCAGAGAAACTGGTAATGAGACCGCTTGTGTTGACAACGGCAAGCAAGCCAGTCTATGAGATAGGTAGAATCCTGGAAGTGGGGGTCGACGACGGGAAGCCCTGGTATTATGACATACAAAGGTATTTAGAGCGCGGGGAATTCCCAGGGGAAGCAAGCAGAAAGGACCGAATGGCTATTCAGAAGTTGGCCTCTCAGTATGTGAGTTTGAAAGGAGAAATCTACAAGAGGCAGGCAAATGGAATTCAGCTGAAATGCTTAAACAGAGAAGAAGCTCAGAAGGTGATGGACGAGGTACATGCCGGAGTATGCGGGCCGCACATGAACGGATTGAACTTGTCCCGCAAGATTGTAAGACAAGGCTTTTACTGGTCAACCATGGAAGCTGACTGTGCGAAGCTGGTAAAGCACTGTCATGAATGTCAAGCACACGGCAATATGAGTCATTTGCCGCACACAGAGTTATATGGGCTGTCAGAGCCATGGCCATTCTCAGCATGGGGAATAGATATGATCGGGGAAATTCGACCGAATGCATCGAATGGGCATCGCTTTATAGTAGTAGCCGTAGACTACTTCTCAAAGTGGGTAGAAGCCGAATCTTTCCTCAATGTTACAGCAAAGCAAATGGCGAAGTTCATAGCTCGGAATGTCATTTGCCGGTATGGTATGCCGCACCATGTGGTCACGGACAATGGAGTCCAATTTCAGGGAGAAACCAAGGCAATGTTACAGAGGTACGGAATCGGCCATCACAAGTCCTCACCTTACAGGCCGCAGGCAAATGGGGCAGTCGAGGCAGCCAACAAGACAATAAAGACGATCTTGGCAAAGATGACTGAGAACTATAAAGACTGGGCTGATAAGCTACCGTATGCTCTGTGGGGGTACAGAACATCTGTGAGAACGGCAACAGGAGCCACGCCATATTCTTTGGTTTATGGAATGGAAGCGGTACTGCCGGTGGAAATGGAGATGCAGTCCATGCGGGTACTCGCAGAAGCAGAATTACCAGAGCAAGAATGGACCTCGCAAAGGTTTGAACAGTTGGCCCTGATGGATGAAAAGAGGATGAAGTCCTTACATCACATGCAGATTTATCAGAAAAGGCTGGCTCGAGCATTCAACAAGAAGGTGCGGCCCACCAAGATCAAAAAGGGTGATCTGGTGCTTAAGCAGTCCAAGCCGTCAACAACAGACCCGAGAGGAAAGTTCAGACCGAATTGGGAAGGGCCATACATTGTTCAGAAGGTAATGGGAAATGGAGCAGTGAGACTGTCAGACTTGGAAGGAAATGAGTTTACCGAGCCCATCAATGTTGACAGATTGAAGCTATATTTCGCCTGAGGGGCAGAAGACTGGATGGTCACCTGCAGAAGACCTAACCCAACAGGATAAAGAAAAATCATGCATCCATGCATACACATAACCCATTATTGTATTCTTTTTGTTTTGTGTTTCGTGTTTTGTGTTTTGTGTTTTGTATTCACAGGTTCTGAAAAGAGATAAGCCAATCAGAAACAGCGAAAGTACTGTATTGAGTTTGGGTAGAAATCCCGGGGCCGAGGTCCACATCGGTGTTAAGGTTCAGATGGTGAATTGTGGGTTGAGGCCCACCTTGAGTTTGAGTTTTGGGGAATGGATCCCAGGGGGCGAAGCCCACAATGGTCAGCTGTAGAAAGGAAGAATTCCTCTGAGTGAGTGAGTGAGTGAAAAAAAAAAAAAAAAAAGGGAGAGAGAGAGAAGTCTTTGATGGTTAAACATATGTCCGGTGATGACATTGTGTGCTGTAGGGAGAAGCCTTAGAAACGTGAAGTGCGAGACGCGCTCTTATCCGGTATTCAGAACGGATTGATCTCTGCTAGACTCATAAAAACACTTGATAAATGTATCTCAACAGTAGAAGCCTGAGCCGTTGATGAGATGATTAGTTGAAGAGATGGTGGATCAGTGAATGACCGTTTGCTTGGATGTCCACACTGATTTACCGTTGCTACGATACATGATATGGTCGGAAAATAAAAGAAAGAAAAGTCTCTACAATGAAAGGAAAAATAGACCATCTATAACCGATAAGCGTGAAGCTACCCATGGGCGAGTATTAGGACCACCATGAGGAGAAATGCTACCTTAAAGGGTAGGTGTGTCAGAAAAAGAAGAGAAAAGAAAAGAGAAAGACAAATGAAAAGAATGAAAGAAAGAGACGATGCAATAAAAGAAGACCATATCATGTTGAGTATGCTACAGCAATCACAGAATGTGACCCAGAAATCCAGGTTGGTTAGACCCACTGGTCCGATTCTCCGAATCGAAATCATCGAGTTGGTTGACTTAAGGAATAAGCTGCGAAAGAGCCTTAGCACACACACACTAGGAGTCTAGTTCAGATCACCCGTTCAGAGGATTGGGTTTGAGTATGTCAAGTACTTTGAAGATTCTTTGGCTTTGACGCAAAGCACCCGTTGAGGGCAAAAATATGTTTAGCTATCAAGATTATCTCGAAGAGAGGCACTACAGTGTGTTGAATAATAGTATCAGTATCAGTTTCTGCCATGTATGGCATGCTGGGGGCGAGGCCCACATCATATCAGATCAGCCGGGTATGGCATTCTGGGGGCGAGGCCCACAAACGGTTAGTAATAATTCTGCCGGGTATGGCATTCTGGGGGCGAGGCCCACATCAGTTCTGTATCAGTTCCGCCGGGTATGGCATTCTGGGGGCGAGGCCCACAAACAGTTCAGTAATAATTCTGCCGGGTATGGCATTCTAGGGGCGAGGCCCACGTTGGTTCAGAGCAGCTTCAGCCAAGTACGGCACTCCGGGTATGGAGATATCAGTTCAGCCAGGTACGGCACTCCGGGTATGGAGGCATGAGATCAGCCAGGTACGGCACTCCGGGTATGGAGATATCAAATGCGACACCCTAGGTACGGGGTTAGCATCAGACATTTGTGGCACTCTAGGTACGGAGGCGTCACTGCGACACCCTAGGTACGGGGTTAGCATCAGACTTTGTGGCTCTCTAGGTACGGAGACGTCACCGCGACACCCTAGGTACGGGGTTAGCACTCAGACCACAGCGACACCCTAGGTACGGGGTTAGCACGCCAGGTACGGCATGTGGACTATTCAGACTATTGTGGCTCTCTAGGTACGGAGACGTCACTGCGACACCCTAGGTACGGGGTTAGCATTCAGACACTTTGTGGCTCTCTAGGTACGGAGATGTCACCGCGACACCCTAGGTACGGGGTTAGCACTCAGACCACAGCGACACCCTAGGTACGGGGTTAGCACGCCAGGTACGGCATGTGGACTATTCAGACTATTATGGCTCTCTAGGTACGGAGACGTCACTGCGACACCCTAGGTACGGGGTTAGCATTCAGACACTTTGTGGCTCTCTAGGTACGGAGATGTCACCGCGACACCCTAGGTACGGGGTTAGCACTCAGACCACAGCGACACCCTAGGTACGGGGTTAGCACGCCAGGTACGGCATGTGGACTATTCAGACTATTGTGGCTCTCTAGGTACGGAGACGTCACTGCGACACCCTAGGTACGGGTTAGCATTCAGACACTTTGTGGCTCTCTAGGTACGGAGATGTCACCGCGACACCCTAGGTACGGGGTTAGCACTCAGACCACAGCAACACCCTAGGTACGGGGTTAGCACGCCAGGTACGGCATGTGGACTATTCAGACTATTGTGGCACTCTAGGTACGGAGCGTCACCGTGACACCCTAGGTACGGGGTTAGCATCCAGACTTTGTGGCTCTCTAGGTACGTAGACGTCACCGCGACACCCTAGGTACGGGGTTAGCACTCAGACACTTGTGGCACTCTAGGTACGGAGTCGTCACCGCGACACCCTAGGTACGGGGTTAGCACTCAGACAACAACAACATCACTGCGGCACTCTAGGTATGGAGACGCAACTGCGACACCCTAGGTACGGGGTTAGCACTATCAACTCAGCACAGCAGGCGAACCATGTGGCAGCTGGCGAGCCAGGTAAGTAAAAATGCATTGCACATACTTTGATAGAACTGTCATTGTCACACACTGCACGAGTCCCATCAAAGTGGGGGCGACTGTAGACATTGCATTTTTACATAACACCCGATGAGGAGTCTTATATGGAGACAATTCCCTCTTAGTCATGAAAGTCGCGGGAAAAGAACGTTGGAAGGGTAAAGTTGGAAAACACTATTTTTTATGGATTTCTCCGAGTTGTTTCGCTTCGGTTGCTTGCTATACCTCCGTTTCTAAGCTCACCTTAGGCCCAAAACTCCCCTAGACCACATACCTAATCCAAACCAAGCCCAAATACCCAAGTCAAACCAAGTCAACCCAAGTCAAACCAAGCCCATGCCCAAGGGATGTGATTCACGCCCATTCCCTCTTTTATTTGGGTAATTGCACATTAATCACATGTTTAAATCAAATAAAATCCTTACCTAAATAGAAGAAATCAAATCAAATCCCTACCAAATCAAATCCAATCC
Organism: Zanthoxylum bungeanum; assembly: GCA_019454045.1. Taxonomy (NCBI): domain Eukaryota; kingdom Viridiplantae; phylum Streptophyta; class Magnoliopsida; order Sapindales; family Rutaceae; genus Zanthoxylum; species Zanthoxylum bungeanum. The sequence continues at coordinate 53,147 of SKCR01040732.1, forward strand.
CAAATCCTAATTAGGAGATGCATTCCTTATTAGAAGCCAATTAGGAGATTCCTTCCTAATCTAAAAAGGAAAGCCTTTCCCCTTTGCCTATAAAAAGAGGCCTTCACCCCCATTCACAACCCTAGCTCACATATCTCCCTCACACGCCCAAAGCACTCTCTTAAGCCTCCATTACACGCCCAAGCATTCCCCGGAACCCTCCATTGCCGCACCTTCAAAATCCAATAGCCTCCATTGCCGCCCCTTCCCTCCATCATCAAACACCCTTCACGCCCAAGCCCTAAACCTAACCCTCCATTGCCGAGTTCCAGCCCCCATTCACAGCCCTAAAACACCCTCAAATAAACCTCTTCCAGCCCTTAAGTTCCGCAAAAAGACCCCCCAAAGCCGCTCCAAATCAGCACCAAACAGCCCCTGAAAACGGCTTCACTGCACTGGTGAACTGCTGCGTTTTAGCCGCTGTTCTGGTCAGGTTCCGTGCGTCCCTAGCCCATCAAAACCACCCTAAAACCATCTTAAAACCATCACAAACATCCCCAAAAAGTTTCACCAAAAAACCTTTACAAACGCACCTCCCGGGACCACCAAAATCACCCAAAACAGTCCAAAAAACGCCCAAAACAGTGACCTGAAACGCAGCGACCAAACGGCGGTGAAACGAAGGTAAAACAGCAGCCCGAGCATCAAAACAGCAAGGAAAACAGTGAGCAAACGATCTTGAAAAGTTTCGGATCATTCGCCCTTCCAACGGACTTGGAAAGCACTTCCAAAGATTGACGAAAGAGGTTAGACCTGAGGGTACCTTTTACTTATTTTCTTTTGTTTCTTTTTATTTATTTTAGAATATTATCGCATGAGAGTCGTTTGAAGCATGATGTGATTGTTGGATGAGCGGGATATGTGTTTCCTTTTGTGGTATATCGGATGGAAACCCGGACGTAAATTCCATAGCCGATTCCGAATGGACGGTAGTATGGTCTGCACTCGGGATACAATACCACGTACCACTTAAGATACACGTATCTCGTCTCATCCAAATTTGTATTCAAGCATGATGTAGTTCTAGGTTGTTTATTTATTATTTTAAGCATGTTTTAACGTTGGTTCGTTATTTAATTTTAAAGCATGATTATGTTCGTTTTATGCATGACGTTTAGTTTAGTCTATATTTATGCTTTAGTCATTATTTGTTTGCATTAGTTCGATGGCTTAGTTTGTTCAATGTGTGATATTGCGTGTTTATTGTTTAAAGACTTATTTTTAAGCATGCAAACTTAGATTAGGATTTAGTTAGCGGAAGCATATTAGATCTAGGTGATACTTGAACATGATTATTGATTAGATGCGGTCGATTTATTGCGTGAATTATATCATCACAATGACATAAGTAAGGGACCATTCCGAACCCAACGGTTTGAGGTCTCCCCTTGCGAGGGGTGAGTGCGGCCTTAAACCTTTGTCCCGGTTCACACCGGGTGGCGACTCCATTATTCTCCGGTTTAGTTCCCCGCGGACTACTCCGTACTCTCAACTAGGCCCTGAGTCTAGAACAGCATGCGTCGCCCAGGTTCTGTTGTCTACAGATGCATTGAGGAACAAAAACTTTTTCTGCCTCCATCATGGTCACGGTAGTGGACTGGTTTGCAGTCCTCCATTTTCGGTTTGAATGTCCATTGAAGCTTCAAGCTTTTGATGAAACGATTCCATACTCGCGGGTGGGTTTCCATATCACCTACGGACGACTCCGGAGTGTGCTAGCCACTATGATTTTGTAACAAAATCACTCTTTTCTTTCCCCTTGCTCACGGCAGTGAGCTGAAACAAGAAGAAGAAAAACAGCCCCTTGTGGGTGTGAATGGGGAAGAATAGAGGTGAGAGAGAGTGTTGTGATGGTTGGTGAGAAAAAGTGTATCAAATACACTTTTATTTTGATTTTCCAAAAATCAATTAATAGATTTCTAAAATCAAAACAAATACTAAACATTTAAATATATTAAATGTCTATCATGCCATCACACTCCCATCACTATTCACATCAATCAAGTTGTCAAGTCACATCACTCAAAGTGACAAGTTGTCAAGTCACATCACTCAAAGTGATAAGTGATTTGATGCTTGAAGTGACTAGCGATTTGACACTTGATGTGAATAATGATTTGACGCTTGATGTGACTTACGTGCTGCACTCGAATTCGAAATGCGAATGCGCTCGTAAATAATCCCGGACTCGGGTTCGTTAATTCCAAATTAATGAATTTTTCGTTGCGTCGTAATTAAATCTAATTTAATTAAATAATTATGTCAAGCATAATTACTATTTACGTCGCTAACGAATTAATTCTAAATTAATTCGTTCGCCCGAATTAAAATCCGATTTTAATTCAGCGTCGAAATCCAATTTCGTTTAATATATCGAATATATTAATTTATCGATTAATTCCAAATTAATCGTTCTCTCTCTTTAAATGATATTTTATCCCAGATAAAATATCTCCGTAATTAATCCCAGATTAATTTTCTCTCTCATCTAATTAATCCCATATTAATAAAGTGCGAGTCATACGTCATCGGTGAATCTTCGGGAAGCGACCCATGAGATCCCCGGATATGTTGGCAGTAAATTCGGTTGTCGGACTATCCGAACACGTACGTACCTAGTACTACGTTTTACCGATTTACAAGACAAGGTTGGCCTCTAGCAAAGCGCCATGCCTACCCAATTTTCCAGAAACATGCTTACAGGAATAAGCGATCTATATCAGGCGTAGTATACGTGGTATCGTGCATGTCAATCCAGTATCGGATGTCACGAGCTAGGCCTGGGGCTGGAATTGTGTCTGCCCCGTACGAAGCACATGTCGGATGTCTGGTAACTAGTCTCTATAATCGGATATACATGACCTAGTCATAATATCCCGATAGCTGCAGCATATAAGAGAACCAGTCTTGTATCCTACGTGACCATCATCTCCACTATGACTGGAGTGATACTTTCGTCTTGACATCACACCCAACACACTATGATTCTCAATATACCCAGCAGAGGCGTACACAGAACCGGTTAAAGTCCTAGACGACCAAAACCAAAGTATATTGATTGTCGCAAGTATTAGCGGTGCAAGTCTCAGGTTAAGACCAAATACACCTACCTTGATTTCGGACTTTCATAGACACATAGTCATATTACCAATGGAATTCTAAAGGGGTCTATCTAGAGCGAAGCTGTTTTCCGTACTATCGGTAAAACACAACCTCCTATTACACTTGCATGAGTATCCAATACCCAAATATATGAGAACTATGCTATTGTGCCCTCACAATTCGCACAAGTGCAATACTAGTCTTTTACGCATTATCGATGTCCAATCTCGATAATACTCTGACTATGGATATTTAATGATTAATCCTTCGTAGACTGATATTGCCTCATATCCTCTCAATCTAGGAACTAATCATAGGGACCTCCTATCATTTATACATCAAGGTGATCTAATCACAAATTATAAAAGTGCAATCTCATTTGTCACATAGTTAATTTGTACAACAACACCATGATCGGTACAAATAGTGACGCTATGAGTCATAACTGTCCAACAATAGCAGGGTCAATATTTTCAAGGTTTGAATTTGTGATTAATCAGATAATAAATTAGCACTTGAATATTGTACTAGGTTGTTTCCAAGGTCCTGATGTATCCTTAAGTGATACATATAATGTAGCTTAAAGAGTCTCAAATTAAAATTATCATAGGCAAATACACGTGTCCATTGCTTTGCATTCCATGTACATGCTATAGCAGGTCGAAGTAGATAAAAAAAGAAAAAAAATTCACCTGTATAGTTTATGTTTGTAGAAGTATTTTTTCCTCAACAAGTGTGGTTTGGTGATAAAGAGGTTGGGATTTGATTGTCAAATATTGAGTTCGAGTTTAGAAGTGTATTTCTTATAAGATCTGAAATAATCAGGTGTTTTACCTGTTCCATTTAAGACTGATTTGAATGATTTGACGGCGAAATTTCCTAACGTTAAAAAAAAAAAAAATAGAAGTATTTTCTTCGGACTAAAGGGAATCAACAAAGATGCCCCTTTGCTTTCTTGTGTTATACTGGTATTGCAATTATTTGCTTAGCAACGCCATTAAAAGATTATTAAAGTAGAAGAAAAAGATTGATGAGGACCAGTTGCCTTGCTGATGTAGATTATGCACTCACAAAGAATCTCATTAATTGTTTTGTTGCCATGGATGATCAAAGAAGATGCTTAAAATTTTAACACCACAACCTCCTCCTTACAAAAGATGAGGAACATTGGACATTTGTAGAAACATTGTCATCGTTTTATACTGATGTTTGTGCTCATATGTGCTGTGGCTGCGGTGCTCTCAGGGCCGCTGCAATTGTAGTTTCAAGTTTAATTGCTCTGTACAAACACGGGGATAACTTATCAAAACCCTTGTTTTATTCAATAACAGAGACAAACATAAGAGGCAGAAGCTTCACTAAATAGAAGTGATGAAGGAATTTGCTGCTGAAAACTTGTGGACAAACCAGCATGATGTTATTTCATTAGATTTTGTAGCACATTCTTGGCCCCATCCCTTTAGAATTGGATTCTTGAAACAGACCGAGACACCGAGTGGCTACTGACCACTATGTGATGTGTGTACCTAATTCACCGAATTCAGAACAAAGTGGATTCCAAAAGCTTCCACTGAAATGATACGCCACATCCTTTATTTCAGGGCTAATACTTGATAAATCATTTTGTGAACCGGGTGTTTCTTGATTAGGGCCTCAGCCTTTTCTTTGGATTGCTGAAACATGAAATCATGCTAATTTTTTCAAATTTGGAACAATTTTTTTTTTTTTTAAATTTTGAGATGGATGAAAAATTAGGAATAGACCAAGTCGGTTTAGATATAAAATTTAAATAATCGATCCAAAAGTATCGATTTGAATTGAGTTCAAATAGATCTAATTAATACTTTTCAACCCGAACCAATCAAAGAATTACATAACTGCCTACGTATTTGGTAATTCTTCTATTATATATATATATATATATATTATATATATATATATAATAATTTAATAATATCTCATTACACATATAAAATAATAAAAATAATTATATTATATTAATTTCCTATATTATATATTTATTATTAGTAGTATTAATTCACCCATTTATTGTCAGAGAATTGGTCGCATTTCGGACACGCGCGATAGGTCATAGTTCTCTGTCAAACTCGCCTAAATGGATTGTGAGATCACACGCTTATTATTTTCTAATACTGCAAAGCAAGATATACACCTGCCATCTGTTTGAGAAAATTTCCCAATAAAGGGTGGAGCCATAAATTTATAAATTGCTCCCACGGAAATGGATTCTATCCAATGATTGTTTGATGATCTACAAGTTGCTTGTGAATAGAGCTTTTGCATTAATTATAGGGAAAGCTTGCCCCCCAAAAGTGATTCCTTTTACTCTATTTCCTATAACAAGAAAGTGCCTTACACGCTCTTGAAAGAGCGTTTATAGCAAACAACTGAATTGAAATCCCATTGCTGCCACCACTTTCTGTTCTTCCCACCTAATCAATTTCATTTTAGCACTGCCCTAACAACAACTCGTTGTCAAAGGCAAATCCCATCCAAACTCAAATTCTCAAACGAAACTCTTTGAAGAAGAAGAATTGAGAAACTAATTCATATGGCCAACATGTTATGTGATGAGCTGCTTCAAGAAATTTTCACAAAATTACCCAAAGCACCATCATCATCTTTATCAGTTTGTTTGGTTTCAAAGCGTTGGCTTCATCTTTACAGAACTTCAAAGACTTCTCTTTCTCTCAGAATCATCCCTGACAATTCAATGGTCGTTTCTATGTCATCTCTTCTATCTAAGTACCCTTTCGTTTCCTCACTTTCTGTTGCTTTATCATCTTCTGAGCCCACAACAGCCACAAGCAGCAACCCCAGTTTCTTTGATCAACTTCTCTTTGTAGTATCATCTTCCTGCTCCAATCTCAAACACCTTCGTTTCTCAGCTGGTCCTGTCTCTGTATCTTCTTTATTATCTCTCTCTACAGCCTCTAATCATCTCACTTCACTTACTGTTTCTCTTTCTAGGCCTCTTTTTTTCAACTGGGTTGCTTCCTTTCATTGTTTAAAGGAGTTATCTGTTTACGCCTGTGATGTTGATGAGGTTGAAAGTGAAGTTTTTCCACGTGAGAGAGAATCCGGGTTGTGTTTAAATGAAGAAATTGATACAGGATTGGGTTTGGAGAGTCTTTTTTTATCCGGGATTCGGTCAGAAGATATGGGTGTTGTTGGCTATGGAGGAGGTGTAAAAGGCTTAAAAAGTTGCAGCTAAAAAGCTGTTCAGGTATTGGAGATGGAGAATCGTTTGCTTATTTTGCTAAATGCTTGCAGGGTCTTGAGGAAGTTAAGCTAAGGACTTGCAGGAGTATAGTTGATGTGGTGTTACTGAATTTAGCTGAGAATTGTTATTCTTTAATTTCTTTATTGGTATATGATGGTTGTAGTAGAGATGGTTTGCTTCAATTTATAAGTCATTGCAGGTGTAATTTGCAAAAACTCGATCTTCGATTACCTTTGGACCTTAATAATGTTCATCTTTCAGCTGTTGCAGCGAAATTCAGGGGTTTATCAACTATTAGGCTTCAAAGTTGTTGTCTCGTTTCTGGCGATGGCCTAAAGGCTCTTGGAATGCTATGAGTTCGGGGCTTGAAGAATTGGCACTCATAAATTGTGATGTTGTTGAAAGAGAACCAGGGTTGCTGGCATCATTAGGACAAAATTTGAAGCGCTTAAAGAAATTGGACTTGTCTTATAATGAAATGTTGCTCGATAAAGGGTTAATGGCATTGTTAGTTTCCTGTAATTATCTGACTGAATTGAAGGTAAGAGGGTGTAAAGGGCTCACAAATATGGCAGTGTTTTCTATGTCAAAGAGTTGCAAGAGGTTGCAGACTGTTGATATTATGCATTGTTGTGGGATTGAGGCTGAGGCTGTTGAGTTGTTTGTTCTCAATTCTTCACAACTGAGACGTGTAGAGGTAGACGAAAACAAGCTTTCTGATGTTGCGAGGATGTGGGCATCACATAAATTTATAGAGGTTGTCATTTGATTGCTAGAAGAGTGATAAAATGTATATACATACTTGCAGAACTTATTCTCTGTGTGTTTTTATTATTTCAGCTGTTCATGTTAAGTGCTGGGTTTGTTCACTGAATAATTATGTTTATACAACAAATGTTTATATTTATAATAAGATAGCTGTCAGTAATTATCCTATGTTTCATTTGGCACTGACACTGCAACAACCATCCATCCCTATTGATGCTACTGATACATCTAACAGTGGAGTGATTATACATGTTCCTCTTATTTTATTTCACTTTCCTGAAGTCATTATCTCAACATTTATGTAGTACTTGAGGAGTAAGAAAATGTTTCTAATTATTATTTGTCTAAAACAGATTGTAAGAGGACTAGGCCTATTCATTTATGTCATTGATCTATTGTGCCCTGCTTCAGGAAACAAGTTGAGCCATATAAAAGAATCAGGATCCGGGGACATTGCTAGTCATAACTTGTTTGATGAATATAAAAATTTGGAGATTTGAAGTTTCAATAGGGTGCAGGAGGCATTAGTTGGATAAAATTGATCTGTTAACATCTTCACATATGTCAGTGGCTAGAATCTTTATAGGAGACTGCTGTTTGGCATATGTACTGAACTAGTGGTTTCAAGATGTTCATGTGCCTTAGGGGAGTAAAATCTGTCTAGATTATCATCTCCGCGTTAGCACCATATCACTCAATGATGGATTATGATTATGCAATGAGGAAGACTTCGACGAGCAGTTGCAGACATTACAGAAAGTTGTCGAAGTAAAATGGATGTGAAAACTCAAGCTTTAAGTGAAGTATATCTAGTATAATCTTATAACTTAGGGCTCTCATTGTAAGTGAGTAATTCAAATACTTTAAGCTTAGAGGACTTATGCACATTCATTTAGATGCATTAGGATAGTGCAAAATGATTTTAAACCTTCCTATCCTAAGATTTCTACTCTGAGACTAGCATACCAGTCCCCCACACCAGCATACTGGTGACCTTGCTCTGTCTTGGGAGATTTACATGCTCTCTGGAACCGGGCTGCTCTATCGGTCTCCCATATAGGTCATCCTAAGTTTACATAGCTATTAGAACCGGGACGGATCAAATTGGTTCCCATACCGATTAGCCAACTGGCATACCAGTCTCCATACCGGTTAGTAACCCGGAATGTGCGCTTTGACCTTCAACGGTAATATAGTTGTTATGTGTTACAAGACTGGCATACTAGCCCCAATAGACCGGCATACCGGTCTAAGACAGAGTTGGGGCAGGTTTTCACCTTTACTATATATTGAGCCTCAATTTAATTTTTGCCAATTTTTCTCACACCTTTATACAATTTTCTCTAAGGAAAAAACATTGAGAGTAACTCTTGCATAAATTGCCTAAATTGAGTTTAAATTATTTTTAAATGATCATATTGTTAATCTCAATTGGTAACCCATATGATTTATTGATTTATATTATATTTATGATCCTTTTGAATTAATAATATTGATATGTCTTACCATTGTTCATTATTGGTTGAAAATGAAATGCATGGATATTGGTATAACTTGGATAATTTTGATGATTACCTATGCATGAATTTTATGTTGTATGGCAAAAGGGGAGAACTATATGGAAAATGCTTAGTGTGCATGTTTATAAACTTTAAAATTATGTTTTTGTGCACATGTTGTTTAGTATCTCTAAGTGCTTAATTTTTTGCTTCTCCATCATTTTTGATAATATCAAAATGGGAGAAATCATATAATGAGAATAAAACTTATGTTACTATCACTCTGTTGGACAGTTATGACCCATAGCGTCACTGTTTGTAAAAGACATTGTATTTTTGTACAAAATTAACTATGTAGTAATGAAATTGTCTTTTACCGTTTTGTAATTTATCTACTTTTATATATAAATGGTAATAGTCCATATGATTAGTTTCGGATTGAGATGATATAAGACATATCAATCCATAAAGGTTTAATAATTAAATATCCCTAGTCGTAGTATTATCGAGACTGGACATCGATAATGCGGAATAGACTAGTATTGCACTTTTGCGCGTTGTGAGGGCATAACGGCATAGTTCTCATATGTTTAAGTATAGGATACTTATGCAAGTGCGATAGGAGGTTGTGTTTTTTACCGATGGTACGGAAAACAACTTCGCTCTGGATAGACCCGCAAATCCCATTGGTAGTATGTATATGTGTCTATGGGAGTCCGCTTCAGGGTAGGTGTATTTGGTCTTAACCTGAGACTTGCATCGCTAGTACTTGCGACAATCGGTAAACTTTGGTTTTGGTCATCCAGGGCTTTAACAGGTTCTGTGTACGCCTCTTCTGGGTTTATTGAGAATCGTAATGTATTGGATTTGATGTCAAGTATCACTTCAGACATATGGAGATGATGATCACGCAGGGATTCAGAACTGGTTCTCTTTTGTGTTGCAACCATCGGGATAATATGACAAGGTCATGATTATCCGATTCAAAGAGACTAGTTGCTTGAAATCCGATATGTGCTTCGTACGGGGTAGACACTATTCCAGCCACAGGCCTTGCACGTGACATCTGATACTGGATCGCAATACACTATACTACGTATACAACGTCTGATAAAGATTGTATATTCCATTAAGAATATTTCTGGAGAATTGGGTAGGCATGACGCTTTGCTAGAAGCCAACCTTGTCTCGTAAATCGGTAAAAACGTAGTACTTGGTACGTACGTGTTCGGATAGTCCGACGACCGGATTTACTGCCAACATATCCAGGGATCTCTTGGTCACTTCCCGAAGATTCACCGATGACGTATGATTCGAGCATAATTAATCTGGGATTAATTACGGATAGACTTTATCTTGGATAAAGTACTATTTGAAGAGAGAGAAAGATTAATTTGGAATTAATCGATAAAATAATATATTCGATATATTTTTCAGAATTAGATTTCGACGCGGAATTAAAATTAGATTTTAATTCGGGCAAACGAGTTAATTTAGAATTAATTCGTTAGCGACGTGAATAGTAATTTTGCTAGGCATAATTATTCAATTAAATTCGATTTAATTACGTCGTGACGGAAGTTCGTTAATTCAGAATTAGTGAACCCGAGCCCGGGAGTGTTTGCGGGCCCACTCGCATTCGGAATCAAGTGGGGCCCACATGTCACATCAACCATCACATCTCATGTCAACTTTATTCACTTTAGCTTGATGTGTTTAGGTGTGGTTGGTGATGGTGTGTAAAACACTCCAAATGAAAGACATGTGTGACATATACCAACCAACTTTTGGTATATCTTTTATTATTGTTTTTGAAACAATTAATATTGATTTTAGGAAATCAAATACATATCTTCTCCTCTCTCGCAAATTGTCGAAACCTGTGAAGCATTTTCTCTCCCATTTCTTTCATTTTCTTGGCCGAATTTGAAGGAAGGAAATTGATAAAATTTTGTTGCAAAGTTTATCAAAGGGCTACCACTCTTCAAGGATCATCAAGAGGTGATAGGGAAACCTATTCAAGAGCTTGGAAAGACAAACAAAGCTTGGAGCTTCTAACTCTCTCTTGGCTGAATTCTTGGATAGCTTGGGGAGTTCATTTTGTTGTTCATCACATCCTTAAACCATCGATTAAGTGTGTTTTTCGTCATACTTCTTCGTTATTGTAGGCATTGCATTTTTGCATGTGAAACCCGATGATGAGTCTCAGTTGGAGGCACTACCTTTTAAGTCGCGGAAGCCGCGGGAAACGGACGTCGGAAGGGATGAGTCAAGAATTGACTCATATTCGGATTAAGTTCGCTGGTTTAGCTTCGAGTACTTGTTGGTTGTCCATTTTAAAAATTATTCCCGGCCCAAAACACTCACAATCACCTAATCTCGGCCCAAAAATCCCCGTAAGCTCTTTGACCTTGACTTAAAACCCCTGCAAGCCCACACACCTAGCCCACATAAACTAAACCCACCAACCAAAGTCCACACGCCCACATCAAGGCCCACACGCCCATTCACCCTAATGCACACCCAAATTAAATCAAATATTAGTTAAATATTAATTATTAATGTAATTATTAAATAAATAATAATTAATCATTTACCAAATTAAATAAAACATAAAATAAAATCATGTCTAATTTAAACAAATCAAATATGTTATATACCTAAATTAAAAATGATATACCTAATTAAAATCAATCATAACAAATTAAAATATTGACTTCCTAATCTAACAAATTAAATGCCTAATCCTAACCAATCAAATATATTGTATTCCTAATCTAGCCAAGACATGTCCCCCAATCAAATCCATTGCTTTCCTTACCTAGCACTAAATCATATCCTAATTGAATGCACCAAATCCCTTCCTTGTGAGACAAGGTGAAGCCCTAACCCTTCTCTATATAAACACCCCTAACCAAAGCCATCCTCTCCTTCACACAACATTATTCACGCCCAAGCCCTAGGAACACATACTATTCACGCCAATCACAAGAGTAAGTAACAAAAAATATTCTTTTCATCTCCTCCACTCCATAGCCGAACACATCACCCTCCTCAACCCTTCCATAGCCGAAAATAACAAGCCTTTATACCCTCCTAAAGCCACCGAAACCAGCCCTATATAGTAGCTTCCATTACCGAAAATTACAACAAAAAACGCACTGCAGTGAACACAAAAAACTGCACTATTTTACACGCCCAAACAGCAGCAAAATCACCCTAAAACAGCCCCTAAAACACTAAAAAACTGCATAAAAAAACTGCACTTAAAGCCTTTAAAAAACACTCAAAACAGTCCACCTAAACGCCAAAACAGTGACCTGAAACAGTGAGCAGAAAAACACGCCCAAACAGCAGCAAAACGAAGCCTAAACAGTGAGAAAAGCAGTGGAACGACGAGTTAAGACGCTAAGCTAGTGAACCGGAAGATTAAGGAGCTTTTACCCCTTCCGATCTCCGTGAAACGCAAGTCTGAAGACGACTTAAAAGGTTAGACCTGAGGGTACTTTTCACACTTATTTTCTGTTTTATTTTTATTATTTATTGAGTTTTGTTCGCATGATTATTATGTTAAAATGCATGTTGTGGCCCTTGAGTAGTAGATAATATGCATGTATTATGAGTATGATGTGTGTTGTGGCCTTTGAGTAAAATGAAAAATGTGTCGCCTCTTGTGGTATATAGGATGGAAACCCGGACGTAAATTTCATAGCCGATTCCGAATGGACGGTAGTATGATCTGCACTCGGGATACAACTCCACGTACCACTTGAGCAAACGACGCATATTTTGTTTTATGTTGTTTTGATGTGTTTATTATTCATTATTTAATTTCCGCATATTACTTGTTCGTGTAATGATATGATCGAGCGCATGGGCTTAGTAAGTGCGATGAAAGGTCCTCTAATTGAAGGGGTTAAAATCCTTTACCACGATGCTTCGCCGCGCCGGTCAATGTATATTCGATTGGATGTGAGATATGTTCAATCGGGTATACGAAATCCGATATTTTTACATTTACCTTTTTGTTTCATATATATGCATTGAGATAAGCGCATGGGCTTAGTAAGTGCGATGAAAGGTCCTCTAATTGAAGAGGTTAAAAATCCTTTACCACGATGCTTCACCGCGCCGGACGATGTGTATTCGATTGGATGTAAGACATGTTCAATCGGGTATACGAAATCCGATATCTTTGTATTTACTTTTGTTTCATTATATATGCATTGAGATAAGCGCATGGGCTTAGTAAGTGCAGTGAAAGGTCCTCTAATTGAAGAGGTTAAAATCCTTTACCACGATGCTTCCCCGCGCCGGATATCTTTGTATTCACTTTTGTTTCATATGTATGCATTGGGTTGTATGCGCATGGGCCTAGTAAGTCGGATTAAAGGTCCTCCACTTGGAGGGATAAAAAGCCTACGGTCTACTTTACCGCAATACTTCGTCGTGCTTTGTTATTTACTTTTCGTTATGTGCTATTTATTTATCATTCGAACATTATCATTTCATTCATGCATTTTATTTGTTGCACGTTATTATGCATGCATGCGCATGGGCTTAACTAGGGTGGGTTAAAGGTCCTCTATTCGAGGGAAAATGCCTTAGGCTACCTTACCACGATGTTTTTCCGCGCTGTTTATTACGCGATTTATCGCTGTTTACAAAATATCATTTTATTCATGCATTTTATTTCTGTTCATTATGCAATGTTTTGCCGTGCTTTCTTTTCCATTTATTCATTCATATGACATCTCATTGCATAATCTTGCATCACATATAACATGCTTAATTGAAAATTTGTAGTAGTTACATTAGTATAGGCACACATTGCATTTCTCTTCTTCTTGGTATTCCTTTCTTTCACTCATGTTAGCCACATTCTTTGGCATTACATCATGGCACGTTTATCTTTAATATATAGATGTATCTTTAATTGTTCCTCTTTCGCGTATTTGAATTTGCATCTTTTATCCCTTCATGTCATGCGCTTGTTTTGACTCCGTTTATTATGTGGTTATTTGATCTTATTTCATATGCTTTTATAATGCGCTTATAACATGATATGTTCGCCGTTATTTTGATTTCCTTTATATTGCATGCCAATATTGTTATGGTTGTCTTGCGTTTATGTTTGCATGAATATTGAATTCTTATGATGTAATATGTTTGCTATTGAAAAAGACTTACCTTTTAAGCATGCAAACTTAGTAATAGGATTTGATTTCATGAATATTTAGATGTAAACTTTATCTTTTGCGCATATGAACTTAGAAGCATGATACCCTTGGAAATAAGTGTTACTTAGGCTTGATTAAATTATTACACAAATCCTTTCATTACAAGTGACATAAGTAAGGGACCATTCCGAACCCAACGGTTTGAGGTCTTCCCTTGCGAGGGGTGAGTGCGGCCTTAAATCTCATTTTCCCGGTTCACACCGGGTGGCGACTCCATCATTCTCCGGTTTAGTCCCCCGTGGCTACTCCGTACTCCCAACCGGGCCGCGAGCCCGGAACAGCATGCGTCGCCCAGGTTTCCTGTGTCACCACAGTCTGGCGACTCCACTGGGGATAGAGAATCGGCCCCGAAATATTGTCTTGTAATGTTTGGATTTTTGTTTTAATTGACCATGTCTATAGTGGATGAAATGAGGGTTTGATCAAAGACATTTTAAGGCTAGGTAATGGTTTGGTGTCTTCCTTCATTCATTACCCTTTCGAGGAAAAGCTGTGGAGGCACCTAATAGTCACTACCCTTGGCCTTGGCCTGTTGTGACAGACTAATTTGGAGGACTTGTTGCTTATTCCTGTCACCAAGCGATAAGAGCCTAAGAGGCTTGGGTATTTAAGAGAGTTCGCTCCACCCTCCCTCTGGGGAATCTGCAACAAGAAATCCATTTGACAGTTAGTCACACACCATGACTTGTTGGCACGTACCGCAAGGTATAAAAAAGGTGCGCTTGCTTGGTTGCTCGAACCCTTGAGTGGGGAGACCTAGTTGTGGGCAATCCTTCGCCAGCAAGAGTTTTTATCTACACTCACACGAACCCACTAACAATTATTTCCTTGAGCATGTGCTTGTGGACCATCCTCATTTGGATGCAGTTGGACTTTTTGTCAGAAATGCGAACTTGCTGGGCCATTTAAACTGGGGCGAGTTCGTATCCTATGACCATTAGGCCCAAAGCTTCTGAAATGTTGATGGGCCACCTTGTAGAATTTACTGTTTTATGCTTGAATTATCTGTATGCCTGTGTTGGGAACATCGTCGTTTGGATCCATTGGACCATTTGTCATGAGATATGGGCTTGTTGGGCCATTTAAACTGGGACAAGAACGTATCTTATGACGATTGGGCCAAAGGCCTCTAAATGTTGATGGGCCATTTTGTGCTTGTGTTCGGGACATTACCATTTGGATGTTTTGGGCTCCTTGCCATGAGATGCGAACTCGTTGGGCCATTTAAACTGGACGAGTTCACTCCTATGACATTTAGCCCAAAAGCTTCTAAAATGATAATGGGCCGATTTGTTTGAGAATTTTAATTAATTGTATGTCCTATATGTTATATGCATCTTATGCACCTCATACATGCATACATCATGTTAACACCCTCTATGTCTCAAAAAGACATCATAGATACCGTTTGGGTTAGAGAAGGGACGAGACTCACCAAAATACCGAGAACAGATATGAGTTCATCCGATAATGAGGTATCCCGTATGGATCAGTTGGAAAACAGTCTCACCAAGATCACTGAACAGTTGCAAGCCCTGACTACTGCTGTGGCTGGTATGGCTGTGCCCCGTGCTGGGGGGAATTCTGAGAATGTGAGGCATGAGGAGCCTCCGAATGGGTCGGGGGATGAGATTCCTGCTTTTGATGACGACATGGCAGAATATGCAACAGGCAGAATGATTGGGTCTCCGGCAGAATTTCAGAAACTTCGGGATCAGGTTGAAACAGTTACCCGCAAGATGAGGGGTAAATATGAAGAGTTGTTGGATTATGAGGCAATGACATTTGAAGAACAGTTGCCGGCTCAGTTCAAGATGCCGGACATGGCTAAGTTTAACGGGAATGGGGATCCGAGGGTCCATCTCCGTCAGTATGTTTCAGTCATGAGTTCAGTGGGTTTGTCCAAGCGTCAGGTGCAGAAAATGTTTGGGATGTCACTTGAAGGGGCACCGGTAGTTTGGTATCACAGCCTTGAGAAGAAGGTTAGGGAAGATTGGAGGGAGTTGGCTGATGCTTTTCTGAAGCAATACGTCACGGACTTGGAGATTGATTTGTCACTCCGTGATTTGGAGAACACTAAGCAGAAGCCGGAGGAAAGCTTCAAGGAGTATGTGGACCGATGGAGAAGTCAGTTGTTGAAAATGCAGACTAGGCCCTCTGAGAAGGACCAAATTAAGATGATTATCAAGGGCACCAAGCCCTCCATCTATGGGAAACTGAGGAGGATGACCTCCATGATTACAGACTTTCGGCAGTTGAGGGAAACTGTCATGGACATTGAAGAGGAAGAGGCGGAAAACAGGAAGTTTTATGGCCTAAGTAGGAGGCCTATTGGGGGGACATCGGGCACCAAACCTGTTTCTGCGGAGATTGCTGCCATCCGGAACCGGAGATTCTCCAACTTGGGGAGACCCTTGTCTAAGGTGTTGGAGAAATTAAAAAGACAAGGACTTCTGAAACCCTTGGAGGCCAAACCATTACCCAATCCCCCACCATCACATTACAACCTAAACCTTTACTGTCACTTCCACCAACAGAAAGGCCATGACACTGATAATTGCACCCGACTCCGCCATGAAATCCAAGACCTCCAGAAACAGAACAGCCTGACACACACAGAAACCCCTTACCCAACTACCGTGTCGTACCACCACCAACCTATATGATTAATTCTGGCCTCCTAGAAGACCTTGTCCTAAAATCCTTTCACCCTCAAGCCTTTTGCCTGGGAATCTGGGATAGTAATAGTGAAGATGAGACTGAGCAGGGGAAGAACTTTTGGCTTGATTTCGGTCTAAGGGTGGTGGGTGATGAGGAAGAAGTGGGGAATGACCCAGCGTCCGGGTGGATTTTACAATGATGTGGCGGAAAGTGGTTGCTCTGGAAGCTTTGAGGCCGATGGTAAGTAATGGTGCTGGGGGGTACGAGGAGAAACTTTACAGAGGATCACTTTTTCAGAAGAAGAACTCCCGGCTGAGGGTAGAAATCATAACAGACCCTTGTTTTATCAGAGCTGAAGTGAAGGGTAAGAAGACTTCATGTGTAATGGTGGATGATGGTTCGGCCATCAATGTGTGCCCGTTGAAGATTTTGGCCAGACTGGGCATAAAGGCAACAGACTTGGACCCCTCCAACATGACCATTAAAGCTTATGATGACAGTAAGCGCGGAGTGGAAGGTACTTTTATGGCTATGGTTAAAGTGGGCCCAGTTGAGGACGAAGTTGAGTTTACAGTGCTGGATATCCCAGCCACTTTTGCCTTGTTGTTGGGAAGGCCTTGGTTTCATAAGCTTGGGGGTGTGCCCTCTACTCTGCACCAGATGATTAAGTTCCCATATGGGGGAGAAATTGTTACCATCCGAGCTGAGGTGATAATGTTGTGGCCGCTTTGGAAGTACCACCTTTCAAAGGTTCCAAGTGTCGGCAACTTTTGAGGAATGGGTGGATCCTAAGGTAGCTAGGATCATGGGAAAAATGAAGTATGAGCCGGGTGAGGGTTCAAAACTGCCAGATTTCAGAGGACAGACTACTCGGAAGGGTTTGGGGTACAAGTCTGATGAAGAAAAGCCGAAGGTCAAGAAGAAGGGCCTAAAACTGATGGATTGCTTTGTGAAGGCTTCAGGGTATCAAGGGGAGCCTGAACCTGTGGAAGTTAATGGAATTGTGGTACCTGGGTTTGAGATCTTCCAGGACATATTGGGAAAGAAGCCAATAATGGAAAAAGCTGCAAAGAATGAAGAAGAGAAGTGGGAAGGAAGAACTAATGAAATTAGATGGCCTGACTCTTGAGGAAGATAAGAAGCTCGGAAAGAACCCGATTGTGGAAGATGAAGTGTCTGCAGTGATGAAGACATTGCCTTCCTGATTTGTTTGAATGTACTTCTGCTTTACTCCAATAATAAAGACATCTCTTTTGCTTACTTGCCTGAGTCATTTTCTTTTACTCTGCACGAATCAAGTATATTTGATATCAGTTCGGCCAAAACAAATGCATTTAACCTTGGTACACCTGAGAATCCCAAGGAAATTCTGATTGCAAGTGAAGTTACCGCTGAAGAGCGGGAGAAACTAGAAGAAGTATTGATCAGATATGCCAAAGTGTTTGCTTGGTCCTATGAGGACATGCCTGGGGTAGACAGAAGCATTGCCCAACACACAATACCAACTTATCCGAATATGAGGCCAGTGAAACAGAAGCTTCGACGGATGAGACCAGAATGGGCTGAGAAAGTCAGAGAGGAAGTTAAGAAACAGATAGATGTGGGGTTCCTGGAAGTAGTGAAGTATCCCGAGTGGTTGGCCAACATTGTGCCAGTGCCGAAGAAAGACGGAAAAGTCAGAATGTGTGTGGATTACAGAGATCTCAACAAGGCTTGCCCGAAAGATGATTTTCCACTACCGCACATAGATGTTCTGGTTGATAGTGCGGCTTTATCTGCTATGTACTCATTTGCGGATGGGTTTTCGGGGTACAATCAGGTTCTTATGGCTGAAGAAGACAAGCACAAAACTGCCTTCGTCACAGAGTGGGGCACTTATTGTTACAAGGTAATGCCGTTTGGGCTTAAGAATGCAGGAGCTACTTATCAGCGGATGGCCACTACATTATTTCATGATTTGATGCACAAGGATATTGAAGTGTATGTGGATGACATGATGGTGAAATCAGAGACAAGAATCGGGCATATAGAGGCACTTGAAAAGTTCCTTCAGAGAGTTGACAAATACAACTTGCGGTTGAATCCTAAGAAGTGTGTGTTTGGAGTGACGTCAGGAAATTACTGGGTCATACAGTGGGAATGGGTGGAATAGAGGTAGATTCTGAGAAAATCAAGGCAATTACTGAGATGCCAGCACCGAAGACAGAAAAAAAAAGTCAGAGCATTCTTGGGAAAGATTCAGTACATCAGTCGATTCATTGCCAAGTTGACATCAGTGTGTGAGCCTATCTTCAAACTGTTGAGAAAAGATCAGCCTGTGAGATGGAATGAACAGTGTCAGACAGCCTTCGACAAATCAGAGAGTACTTGGTAAAGCCTCCTGTATTGAAACCTCCGAGACCGGGCAAACCTTTGATATTGTATTTGGCTATAGAATCAGAAGCACTGGGGGCGATGATGGTACAGGCAGATGAGACAGGGGTGGAACATGCAGTCTATTATCTGAGTAAGAAGATGCTTCCGTATGAGGCTCGATATCAAGAAGTAGAGAAGATCTGTCTTGCAGTGGTATGGGCTTCCAAAAAGTTGCGGCATTATTTCCAGTCTTACAAGATCCAGGTAGTGGCAAAGGAGAATCCTCTAAATATCTTCATTCGGTGCCTTCACTAGTGGGAAATTGGGCAGATGGTTAGTATTGCTGACAGAGTTCGACATTGAGTATCTCACCTCCAAAGTGATCAAAGGGCGAGCAGTAGCAGAGTTTCTGGCATTGCAACCTGTTGAGGGGGATCAGTATAAGTTTGAGTTTCCAGATGAAGAGATCCAAGCAATAACAATTCAGAGGTGGAAAATGTACTTCGACGGAGCAGTGAATTATAAGGGAGCCGGAATTGGGATCGTGATAGTGACCCCCGAATGAGAGACTTTGCCTCTGGCCAAGAGGCTGACGTTCAGAGTGACTAACATATGGCCGAGTATGAGGCATGCGCTTTCGGTTTGACGGCATTGATGGCCTTGAAGGCCGGAAGTGTGGAAGTCTACGGAGATTCTATGTT
>SKCR01040733.1:0-59896 GCA_019454045.1 Zanthoxylum bungeanum
TACATGTCTATATGAGTCTCAAAGACTCATGGTTCACTAGGATAAACCACCAGACCAAGTCTCGATATATAATATGTACTGGTCTCAGTGGATTTTACTAACCGACTCATGTCAGTAAATCTTGACCAGGAATTTTATTTGAGAATTTACAACTTATAGTGACGCTTCCCAATGTCAATTACACCTACGTTGTAACTGCACACTACATTGTAAATCCTTGAGTCTTTATCTAATATATACATATCACTAAACCAAATTTAGTTTCAATCTAATCAAATTAGATCGAATATATAAAAAAGAAAATAGGTGTCACCATAAATACGTAATATTATAGAAAATGATTTGTTTGTATTTATGAACCAGACATAAATATGATCCGGATTGGTGCCCCGAGCACCAACTCTAATAATTTCTCTCACTTACTCTAGTGTCAATCTATGGTATCATATACACATATTAATGTGTATCGTATATGCTGGCCCTCAAAAGCTCATCTAGCAATCAAGAGGTAGGCATAAGCGAGTAGGTCCGCTATTACATTTTGAGTTTGTCCAACAATCTCAAATGCTTCCCTTGGCCAACATCATTCATATTTTTGTTGAACTTAACTTCTACAACAATATGAATCAGTTATGACATCAATATTGTGCAACAGTTACTGAGTTATCTAAGTATTTAAGGATCAAATCTACAACACCATGCAAACAACCGCAAGCACAACATTAATGCTAAAACTCCTAATTTACAAGGTCACTATATAACTTCATAAGTGAGAACTTCATAAGCTACAATTAATTCCACTTGTACAGTGGAATCAATCGTGACACTCCCACTGCATCTTTTCTGACTCCATATGACGTAGACAATATATCATCATTATCATACTCAAATCTAATTCATTCCTAATGGTTGCAGACTATAAACTCCATGAAAAAAAAACTCGTTCTTAATATCTCAAGGATACTACAGAACACGTTTCATGACCCATCCTATGGTCTACATCATATTAGAATAACTAATGATAATTACGATTAAATTGATATCTTTAATCGTACATAATACAGTAAATATTATGCCATCATCATATGATGCATAAAACTCACTATACATTCTAATCAATTTCAATTTTAATTGAGGATTCATCCTCTATGAAAGATGAATACTAACTACATAGAAGACGCACTAACTATCAAATAATTTTACTAACTGTCACACAGATAGTCATGTTGTCTCCTTTATTAGATCGCATCTAATGCACAACTAATGAAAGCATCTCATCAGTCTTATTGTTTCATATCAAATATAAAACCTTGTATCAAATATAATAGAGACTACTCTCACTGTATTCACGAAGATAAGAAGACTCAAGTAAACCATTTCCCTCACAAGCATCTCATTATTACCTTAATAATGAAGATTTCGTTAAGAAATATAACATTAGAAAGAAATTTGTATGCTCCCACTAACCCTTTTATCACATATATATTTTCTATTAGAATCAGACAATTTGACTCATGTTAAAATTAGAGAGCACATAATTCCGGAAAGATCATCTAAGTCTATAATAAGCTCTATAAGCTAACATACCAAATTGCGATCTTAGTAGAATATAAATTCCAAGGCCATTCCTCAACGGAACTCTTCAAACAAATAAATCCAAATGGATCTCTTGGCTAAAAAAACCATTCAAAAATGCCATTTTGTATTCCTAGCCAAAAAACACAGTCTAGTATTAGCATTAACTAAAATATCTAAATTATTCCATTAGTGTGACTAGAGATAAGTTTCCTCAGAATCTATAATAGATTGCTGAGTATGATTTTTCCCACTGTCAAACTAGAAAGTTTGAACCTTTAATAAGCTCACTTCGCTTCTTCTACGAAAACCATTTACACATTTTATGAACAATTTATAATAAAAGCTCAATAAAGTTAAATATTTGATTGTAGTAAGCTAAAAATAATCTTAAATCTATGGTTTAATGCTAACTTCCGGATTCGATATCAGATATTGCTCCCATTATAAATTATATGATAATTTTCTTCGTTAAAAAAGTAATAAAACCATAAAGTATCAAATACTTAACAAATGGCTCCGACATCTTATTGGACTTATATGAAAAATGTCTAAGGGTCTTTTCATATAAATAATTATATGGTTTCATTTAGAGTTCATCATTCTCACAATTGACTTCAATAAGTCGAATATTCTCTACTATCGTCAACATCCAATGTCAAACACCAAGTAATAAAATAATTTTATTACTCGTGATCATGAAAAAGATATTTTATTAAATAGAATATAAGATTCTATTAAATAGAACGAATAATAAATTATTACTTGTACCTCCAAGACTCAAGTACTTTTAATTGTAAAACTGTTATACATAAGAAAGATTCAAATCTCAAACTTTTCAAGATTCGAATTTTCTACTTACACATATCGTATACGTAACTGTAGAAACTAATGGAACCTTAATCAAAGGATGAAATAGTGTTACTGGAGCATATCCCCAAGAATATTGAAAATAATTCGGTAATACTTAATATAAATCGAATCAAATCATATAAGATTTGATTTCTCCCATCGACCAATTCCATCACATGGAATCATAAAAGGGTAATATTGAGTAAAAATCATATTCATTAAATAATCTTAAATCTATTTGCCTTAAATTCATATCTTTAATTGATCAAACATATTTGAACAATTCAAATACTTGAGATGAATTTCAAAGATACGGTTTTCAAAACTTCAAATCGAAAATCTTTGAACCAGTCAAAATATTCGATCCACGTTTCATCAGAATAGATTGAAAGTTCTCAAATTTTTCAAGATATTCAATATGTGTTCTTTCAAAAATAAGTAACTAAGTCATGACAACTCATTAACTGAGATATGAAGTAAAGAAAACTACCGAAGGTAATTTATAATTCATTAAACTACATACATCTAATGTATTAGTTTAATAAATTTATGGTCCAATGAAGATCATTGGTTAAATGAGATTTTAATCACATTCCCTGGATACAATATTCATTAAATGGATAAGGATATGTGGTGTGATCTCATATCTGTAGCATCCAGTAATCTCGACTACTGTTACATTGTGGGACGAGTGTTACATAATATAAATTATGTTTGAACACATATACACTCATGAAATGACTTTAGGGACAGTCGGTAAATTCTTCGAATTTTCGATACGAAATGGTACGATATTCCACTCCGGACAGCTTGTGATATTTAGGCTATAACTTTTTCATACGATATCTAATTTTTATAAACTTTAGATCGTTGGAAAAATAAGATCGAGACCTACAATTTCCGCGTTAAATATTTTTCCAAATTCGAAGCAGAAGCAACTCAAAAATATAACTCAAAACTTTAGATAAATAGTAACTACTGACCTATCTAGAGATTTTCATATTTCTCTCAAAACTTCTAATTTTTCTTCAAATCAAATATTATAAATTAGTCAAATTGTCCCCTATTATATATAAAGGGGAATATTCATTAATCCCCAAAATTTGGAGGAGAATAGAGAAACGTAAGGAATGAGAAGAATAAGAAAGAAAGAAGAAGGAAAGAAGAGGAAACACATGTCAATCCTCATATAGTAAGCTAAGAATAAGAAGAGCAACCATGGAAGATTTGAGGGATGAGAAAAAATCAAATGAAATGAGGTAAGAGCAACTTGACCCAAATCTTGGATTGAGGAATTTTGATGATATGATGTTATATTGATGTTAGTGACTTACTAAGGATTGCATTTAGAGGCATAATGATCATGGAAATGATTATATTAAGAAATGTCTAAAGTTTTAGAAATCCTAAAGTTGAGCTAAGTTGGAGTTATGAAATTAAAGAGTTAAATTGGGGTATTATTTTAACATGCTTGAATATTGAAGATAATAATTGTTTATGTATAATTGTAGTGTGAAGGTGTTGATATATATTTTGGTAAGATAGACATTGGAAAACAAGTATTAGATCCTGAAAAATAGGCTAGCGTCGCGATGCCCAAGGGATATCGTCGCGATGCGTACTGAGAAATTTTCACAGATTCGGTTCTGGAATGTGGGCGTCACGACGCCCAGGGACTTGCGTCGCGACGCGGAGGCAGAGGATTGCTCACTAGTTCACCAGCATGTGTGAGCATTGCGATCGCGACGCGTGATCAGAATTTCCCCAAATCAGTATTAGTTCATTCCAGTTTCACCCTAGCGTGTTAGAGACCACCTTAAAGGTCTTGTATCAGCTCACATACATATATTACACATGATATAAATATGATACAATTTGAAGTAATTATAGATTAATTGAATAGAGAAGCTTAGCATAAGTTCCAAAACAGGTTCTATAACTCACTTGCTTATCTAGTGTATTGATTCTAGATTATCGGTAGGAACCCCAAGTGCTTTGATAAGATGGAACAAAGTCAGCCAGATTTCAACAGTGAGTGGACCTTTCTCTCAAAATGTATTTTAATTATATATTTTTGATATCAGACTTACCTTTTTAAGCACATAGGGCGTTATTCAGATTTAGCTCCAGTTGCTTTAAGAAAGAGCACGTTTCTGAAAGATAAGTTTTAGTACAGTTATTTTATAAATGATGATGTTTTTAGAAAGGATGATTTTCAAAGCTTGAGTTTATGATTGTGGAGGCATGGGGGAAAACCTATATCAGTATGTAACTTGACTCAGATATTGAAATTGACGGTTACAGATATCGTGTGCACACGCAGTTCAGGACTAGGTATGATTGATGCCCTTAGATCCCAGATTTTGAGTCAGAAGAGTATGATAGATCCGCACCCCCGGCTCCAGATTTGTGGCTTGGGGAATGGCGATACGTAGCGCCCCAAGACCACTAGATACTTACGTACGGGGGGACGCCCCTAAGCGCCAGATTATGTGTATGGGGGGACAGCGATACGTAACGCCCCCATGCGCCAGATATATAGACACAGAGTTTTCAGATATAGATTTTTCATAAATAGATTTTCAGAAATGAATTTCCAGTAACAGACTTCTCAGAAAAGATGAGTTTTATAAAAGAGTTTTTCAGAATAGTTGAGTTTTCAGATAAGAAATAGATTTTAGAAAAGAATATTTTCTAGGAGGATTTCGGTTTTCAAAACCATAAATTTTCAGAAAAAAAAATCAGTTTTGTTCTATTTGTCCACTCACTAGATCGTTCAAATGATCTAACCTCCCCCCCACTCCCAGTTTCTTATTTTGCAAGTGGAACCGGAGGATGAGCTCGAGATGATGGATACTGATGGCAGTCATTAAAGGGTTTGGGTCCACCAGGTCAAGTCAAAAGCATAGTCAGTCTTAGTTCAAGAAAAGTCATGTATTATACATTTGTATTAGTTGGAATTGTGTCTGTTACAAGTCAAGTGTCCACAACAGGCAGAGTGTAATGTTTTATACACATGATTATGAGTATTTGAGTTGAATTTCATGTTGTTGAGTTGGACAAGGGTCTTATGTATAAGTTTGTTTCAGAGTTGAGTTCAATAGTATAGATCACAATCAGATAGTCAGAGACTCAGGGGGATAGGTTGGCATATTCCCTGCCAGTAGTATCTCCTGGAGGGGGGTGTTACAATATCAGGCCATCTTTTACCATGCGGAATAAGTATTTAATGCTTAAGTGATAAAAATTCATAAACTATTGTTCTAATTTATTTTCATTACCTAAAAAGTTTCTTAATATTAATCTTTATGTCAATGACACTACTAGTCATATTAAAATATGCAACAACTCTTTATATAGAACAAGTTATTATCCAATAGTCATAAGTTCTGATATCAAATATCAAAACTATAATTAAACAATACTTTAAAAAACTAGGCGAGAGATCCAATATCCAATACCTATATCTGTCATGCTGTGAGAATCGATATTCTTTACACACAACTATACACATCTTCTTTCTTTAGCTTTCTAATTTTCCTTCAACCATCCACAACAGTTGCAAATAATTTACAACCAAACAGTGTCAGACACATGACCTCCATAGGTCATCAAAGCCAAGAAATATCATTAACTAATAAATAAATATTTAATGGGTTTTTTTAAAGCCAGTCAAGAATCTCGAAACCTGAACCAATTTTTGTCAATCTTTACTACTCAAGAAATTATTCTCTCTAAAAAACATATCTTAAACTAGTCTACTCTAGAACTTATTCTAAAATTCTATAACCACAAGTGAAGTCAAAAAATATATATCAAATATGCATGCAATGGATTAGAAGTTAAAATATATCTACACGACAGAATAAGGAAAACAATAGCAAATCATTTTCATAACATTACACATTGTCTTAGCTATGGATTTTTAACCTAACAGTGTCTCCCACTATTTTACGTAATACCGCAATCCTCAATGGAAAACGGGAATTCAATAATTAAATTGAATTCCATAGTGAGAAGTTGACCACATGAATATATTTCAACTCACAGCTTTAGCACGTTCTCACCTACGTATATTCACATGTAGACAACTCATTGTTAATCACACCCACTATGATTCCTGATTTTGGTCCTGACCATTTCTCGTTATGAAAGCTTTGGCACGTTCACAGGAGGCGTATCAATGTTACACTTGTCAATGACAAACTAAAGCTACCGATGTAGTCCTGACAGTTTTGGCACATTCAGGATTTTCACTTTCACTCGAATTTATCTCTTATCATATAAGTTCAACCGACGCAAATGAACTACCATCAGCCATAATTGCACAACTTTGGCATGATATAGCTACACCATCATGAAACCATTTGCATCCGTACTGACAAGGCGAAACAAGAAATAAGTATTCATAATACTAGTTACTATACAGCCTTATTAAGCGGGGATATTCCGAAAGTGGGTTTTACTCTACATCAAATACAGATGTTTAATCAAGATCAATTTCTCAACAATTTAATTCTACTTGGAGAACTCTAACTTAACTTAATAATTAAATCTATATTACGTCTTATGTTAGCATAGAACCAAAAAATCAAGAAACATCTAGATTACAAGCATGTGCAAATATCAAAATTGGATTATATATCATATATGGGTGTTCATAGGGTCGGGTCAACCCGTGACCCGACCCGACGTGACCTGACCCGACGTGACCCGCGCGGGTTCAAAATTTTTTTACAAAATTTCGACCCGACCAGATCGAAATTTTCGGGTTGGGCAACATGTTTGATACTAAAACCCGACCCGGCCCGATCATATAATAAATTTATTATTTTTCTAAAATTTCTATTATTTTTCTAAAGTTTTTATTATTTTTCTAAATTTTTTATTATTTTTTTGAAAGTTTTTACTATTATTTCTCACAAGCAGCCAGAAGCTCATCAACAGGCAAATTATCATTCAGCCGATGCACAATTTTAATAAATTTCAATGCTTGCAGTTTATTTCCAGATATAATCGCTTCTTCAGCAATACATATACATCTCAAAGCCTCATACAATCTATAATTTATCCAACATTCACTTTAAAATTCCAATAAATTAATTTAGGATAATTCACATGTACGAAAGTACTTATATTGAACTATCACGGTGATAATTTTTTATTTGTTTATTATTTTTGTTTCATTTATTTATTATTTTTGTTGTATTAAAATTTTATATTTATGATAATTTTTGAGACATGAAATAACAAATATTTGTATTTCAAAATAATTAATTCATTTAAAAAAAAAAAACTTCTGCCGACCCGACGACCTGACCCGACCCGAACCCGATCGGGTTCCACCTTCGCGTGACCCGACCCGCGACCCTAACGTCTCGTGACCCGACCCGATCGGGTCTCACAAAATTTCAAAAAACCCGACCCGACCCATGAACACCCCTAATATCATATATCAAGTTTGAAATATATGTTGGATGTAGAATCAGATTCACTCTCATACCATTTTGTTGGGATTATTCACTACGGAAGCGCGGTTTAGGAGTTATCGTAATTTTAAAACTTTTAAAATTACTGAATAAATTATCCGATATCTGATATTTATAATTTATTCATATTTCACCTAAACATATTATTCAATAACAAATAACGACTTAATTAATAATGAAAATATTACGAAACCTTTACAGAAACGGTTTTTTTTTCCAAATAGCATAAAATGCATTTTTAATCGAACCGACCAACCAAAACCACACAGAGGCTGCCTAGGTCAGCCCCAATAGTATTTGGACAGTTCATTGGCTGCCTAAAGAGTGACTAATTCACTGTTTTGGCAGTCGTTACCCGATAAGCTCAAAACTCATACGGTCACACTATTTTCAACGTTTTCACTTATTTTCACTCCGAAATAATTTCCGAAAATTATCCTAACTCCCAATACACATCCAAATGACATATTTTTCATCACAAAATTTTCAGAATTTCCAGGGTTTAAAATAGTGAGCAAAAATTATCATTTTTCATGCTTTGTATTCAATTTTCTCAAGACAAATAAAATTAATCTTACACCAAATCAAAGTCACCACTAATGAAGAACTTTAGAAAAATTCTAGGCATAGCAAGAGTGGTCATTACACTATAGAATGGAAACCATTTTGTCCAACAATAAATTGAATATAAATTACACTAATTTAGTTCAAAGTATATCTACACATGCTCAAAACCATTCAATTTATCATCCAAATCAAAAGCCCCAAATTTGAGAAACCAAAAGAAACTCTAGAAAAAATCTCGTAGCTCAAGAACAATAAATAAATTTTCAAAGCTTAAGGATATCAAAGATGATCTCATGAATCTTCAAAATTCCATGAACTTTGTTCTTGATTCAACACTTTCCTTTTGTCACTCAAAGAACATTTTGAAGATCCAAAAATTGATGATATTTTCGACCACCACTTCACCAAGAAGAAAGAGAACAATTTCACTTTATATTTTGATAGTGGCATTAGGTGGGGGTTGTTTTGGTCATTCAGGAAATAAATTTTAATTAATTAAAATATTTTGTAAATGACAATGACACATGGCATTTCACTTAACATATATTACATTAATATATACATTAAATAATTAAAATTAATTTACACATATAAGCTAAATAATAAAAGTCAAACATTACACTAATAATGACTATTATTATTTATTTTACATGTGTCAATAAATAATTTATCAATTAATGTGTATCTAATTTAATTATTATCAAATATAAATACACATTAGAAAGATCAAAATTACTTCGGCATGTGTAAATTCATTTATCGATTAAACGATTTGAATTAACTAATTTAATCTGATAAAATATTATGAATAATACGTATTATTCATAATACGTTGCCCAAGTGCCATTCCTCAAGTACACTTCATATAGTGAGACTCTCTAAGTTCAGGTACATCTGTTACGAAATCAAATTTCATGTCCATAATTCACCCAATAGTAAATTATGATGACTACGAATTATCTCGCTGAACTATGCAAGTCGAGATCATCGCATACATATAATCCATTAGTCACGGGCTATCCATATTAAATTGGAATATAGATGGGAATGTCAAATTCCTAAGGTATAATGTAGCCGACTTACAAATTTACAATCTATAAATAACACTCAGAACTCGCTTCCATAGTGTACCACAACCATGGATTTAATAGTTTGCAAACACGTGAAGGATACATATGCCATGTACACAAGACTGACGAATTTTATCTAGATACACACCAGATATCATGAGCATCAGTCCACACCCAACGAACAGGCAGAGGTCTGACCTAAATAGGTCGATGACGTGATTGTCATCAAAGTGTGAAGGATAACTCATATATCCACCATGGTATGTCAAGTCTAA
This sequence comes from Zanthoxylum bungeanum, assembly GCA_019454045.1. NCBI lineage: Eukaryota > Viridiplantae > Streptophyta > Magnoliopsida > Sapindales > Rutaceae > Zanthoxylum > Zanthoxylum bungeanum. The sequence continues at coordinate 9,829 of SKCR01040733.1, forward strand.
GGACCACTATTCTACTTGACTCGAGAAGATTCCTATTAACATTGGCGTACCATCTATTAGGAAATCTTCGGTGAGTCGTTCAGTATTTATTTAATAAACACCTAAATGTCTATACGAGTCTCCAAGACTCATAGTTCACTGGGATAAACCATCGGACCAAGTCTCGATATACAACATACACTGGTCTCAATAAATTTTACTAACCGACCCGCGTTAGAAAATATTGACCATGAACTTTATTTGAGAATATACAAATTATAGTGACGCTTCCCAATGTCAATTACAACCTACGTTTTATACGCAATACGTTGTAAACCCTCGGATCTTTGTCTAATATATATATATATATATATATATATATATATATATATATATATCACTAAACCGTAGTTTCAATCTAATCAAATTAGATTGAATATATATTAAAAAAAAAAAAGAGGTGTTACCATAAATATGTAATATTATGGAAAAGAAATTGTTCATATTCATGAACCAGACATAAATACGATCTGGACTAGTGTTCTGAGCACCAACCCTAATAATTTCTCCCACTTGCTCTAGTGTCAATCCATGATATCATATGCACACCTTTATGTGTATCATATATGCATGACCCTCAGGAGCTCACCTAGCAATCAAGAGGTAGGCATAAGAGAGTAGGTCTGCTATTACATTTTGAGTTTGTCCAACAATCTCAAATATTTTCCTTAGCCAACATCATTCATATTTTGTAAAACTTAAGTTCTACATCAATATGATTAAGATGCAACATCAATATTATGCTACAGCTACTGAGTTGTCTAAGTATTTAGGGATCAAATCCACAACACTCTGCAGACAACCGTAAGCACAACATTAATACCAAAAGTCCTAATTTACAAGGTCACTATGTAAATTCATAAGTCAGTTTTCATAAGTTACAATTAATTCCACTTGCATTGTGGAATCAATAGGCTCTATAAGCTAACATACCAAATTACGATCTTAGTAGAATACAAACTTCATTGTCATTCCTCAATGGAACTCTTCAAACAAAGAAATCCAAATGGATCTCTTCGCCAAAGAAACCATTCAGAAACACCATTTTGTATTCCTAGCCAAAATACACAGTCTAATATTAGAATTAACTAAGAGATCCGGATTATTCCATTAGAGTGACTAGAGACAACTTTCCCCAGAATCTACAATAGATTGATGAGTATAACCTCTCCCACTGTCAAACTATAAATGTCGAACCTTTAATAAGCTCACTTTGTTTTTTCTACGCAAATCATTTACACATTTTATGAACAATTCATAATAAAAGCTCAATCAAGTTCAAAACTCGATTGTAGTAAGCTAAGAACAATCTTAGAATTATGGTTTAATGTTAACTTCCAGATTCGATATCATATATTGCTTCCACTATAAGTTATAGGATAATTTTCTTCGTTAAGAAAATAACAGAACCATTAAGTATCAAATACTTAAAAAATAGCTCTGACATCCTATTGGACTTATATAAAAAATATCTAAGGGTGTTTTCATCTAATTAATTATATGATTCCATTTACAGTTCATCATTCTCATAATTGACTTCTATAAGTCAAATATTCTCAACCATTGTCAACATCCAATGTAAAACACCGAGTGATAAAATAATTTTATTACTCGTTATCATGGAAAAAATAGTGACTATTAATTAAAATATTTGGTATATGAAAATGACACATAGCATTTCATTTAACATATATTACATTAATATATACATTAAATAATTAAAATCCTTTTACATATATAGGCTAAATAGTACAAGTCAGACATTACACTAATAATGACTATTATTATTTACTTTACATGTGTTAATAAATAACTTGTCAATTAGTGTGTATCAAATACAAATACACATTAGAACGACCAAAATTTCTCCGGCATGTTTAAATTCGTTTACCGATTAAAAGATTCGAATTAACTAATTTAATCCAATAAAATATTATGAATAATTAATATTATTCATAATACGTTGTCCAAGTGCTCAGCAAGTACACTTCACATTGTGAGACTCCCTAAGTTCAAGTACATCCGTCACGAAATCCGATTTCATGTCCATAATTCACCCACTCGTAAATTATGACGACTGCAGATTATCTCGCTGAACTATGCAAGTCGAGATCATCGCATACGTATAATCTCTCTATCACAGGATATCCATATTATACCGGGATATAGATGGAAACGTCATATCCCTAAGGTATAATGTAGTCGACTTACAAATTTACGATCTATAAATAACTCTTGGAACTCACTTCCGCAGTGTACCACGACCATGAATTTAATAGATCGTAAACACGTGCAAGATACATATGCCCTGTATACGAGACTGACAGATTCAATTTAGATACACATTGGATATCATGAGATCAGTCCACACCCAACGAACAGGCGGAGGTCTTACCTAAATTAGTCGGTGACGTGACTGTCATCAAAGTGTGGAGGATAACTCATATATCCACTGTGGTATCTCAAATCTAAGGACCACCATGCTACTTGACTCGAGAAGATTCTCATTGATGTTGGTTAGGAAATATCCGGTGAGTCATTTAGTGTTTATCGAATAAACATTTATATGTCTATAGGAGTCTCCAAGACTCATGGTTCACTGGGATAAACCATCGGACCAAGTCTTGATATACAAGATGTACTGGTCTCAATGGATTTTACTAACCGACCCGTATCAGTAATGTTGATCAGGAATTTTATTTAAGAATATACAACTTATAGTGACGCTTCCAAATGTCAATTACAACCTACGTTGTAACTACGCACTACGTTGTAAATCCTCGTGTCTTTTTTCTAATATGTACATATCACTAAACCAAATTTAATTTCAATCTAATCAAATTAGATCGAATATATATAAAAGACAACAGGTGCTACCATAAATACGTAATATTATGGAAAAATGAATCGTTCGTATTCATGAACCGGATATAAATACGATCCGGATTGACGCTCCGAGCAACAACCCTAATTAGATTTAAGTTGTCATAGTCTTTCTTTTATTATAAGCTGCTCTTAAATTTGGATGTGCATGTGGTCAAAACCAACATGACAAGATTCATCAAACTGGTTTGAGCTATTATATTGTTCAGGTTATTTGACTTCTATGAATGTTAAACTAATGATTAGTCCCTGTGAGTGATTATCCAAATCTATTGTTGAGTATTGGAATCGTTGCTCAGTTTTGGCCATTATCCATGTTAATTTGTTTTTCTGATCCGGTCAGTAAATCAAGGAATCTATTCTCGAACTAATAAGTTCGATGGCAATGTGTTCCGAATTCTCACTGTCGAGGACATGGCAAGACAATTGAAACCACCAGGCTTATGGTTGAATATTCAGGTAAAAGTTAACCTTTCTTCGTTGAACTAGTAAAGACTTCTCTTGTGTAATTTCTTTTTTGGAGCCAACCCTTCTGTTCTGATGCTTCTGCAGCATGATGCATTCTATGCTCAACACAATTTGAGTATGAGAAGCTTTGTACTTTCCGTATCTAGAAGTGTTGTTGTCAGCTATATCTCGTCACCTGAGGTGAATTTCTGAGAGGTATTGCAGCAAGATTCCGACCAAATATAACGAAGCTGGTTTTCCAATTTCTTGGAAAAACTGAAATTGAGCCTACCACCAACCAGACTTATCGTTCTCTCTTACAGAATCTTACATTTATCAAGACTTTTGCCTCTGGAATCCTTGTTCCTAAGGATATATATGGCCTGTAGATGCAAGTCAGTACTTACTACCTCATACCACTGTCGTGTTGGATGCACATAATGAAGGACTAGAAGTTTTTGCATCAAATTTTGCAAATGACAATACAATTAGCTTTAACTACAGTTATGATCCACTAGCTGAGTATCTCTCATTTATTGACAATGGCGACTTCTCTGTTGATGGTGTACTGTCCGACTTCCCAATAACTCCATCAGCGGCCATAGGTGAGTTTTCATCCCTTTTCCATAGCATAGCTAATGCACTTCCAAAAAAATGTTATATAGTACTTGTAGTCTGTTGCTATTTATTTTTGATTTTATATCTATAACTTCCATTCTGAGGTTCTACTGAATCTTTTGATGAAACAACACTTGGACATGAAATCCCCATTAATGATAATCCCCTTGAAATTGCCTTGGCCTTGTATGTTTGAATCTTTATTGGTTCATTCAACTGTGTTTCAGTGAATTTCCATTTGGCTTTTCCTTATTTTTGATTTTCAATTGGTGATACTCTAGCTTCTTTTGAGTGGGTTCTTTTTATTGTCAATTTAAAGCCAGAAATGACATTTCCAATGAGGTTACTTTGATTATTCTTTGTATCTGCTTGCTTATTTTTGTGAGAACAAACTTTCTGTATTTCTAATATATGTTTTACAATGATTTTACTGTCCTTTATATATAAGTTAAAGGCAGTAGCAAAAAGGAAATAAAACATGTTATAATTACATGATTATTATAATTATAATGTAAATAGCAACAATCAACTACTCTGCTATATATAGCTTTTAGTAGCTAAAATCAAGGGAAGACATATATGGTATATGTGTCAATAGTCCCCTTCAACTCAAGGTGTGCGGAAGAAGCCAACTTAAGTTGGCGGATAAGATCAATAAGGCGAGCTGGTGGATGTGATTTTGTGAAGATGTCAGCTAGCTTATTTGCAGAGGTCTTATGTCGAAGATAGAGCACACCATTGCGTAGATGATGTCGGATGAAGTGACAATCGATCTCAATATGTTTGGTGCGCTCGTGGAAGACATCATTATGTGTGATCTGAATGGCACTCTCATTATCACAAAGAAGAGAAGTAGGAGATGTTTGAGGGGCCCCCATGTCAAGTGAGAAGACGACGTAACCATAATAACTCAGAAGTAGTGTCAGCCAATGCTCGATATTCAGCCTCTGTAGTGGATCGAGCAACGACAAATTGTTTCTTACTACGCCAAGATCAAAGAAGACCCTAATAAGAAACAATAACCAGTGGTAGAACGACGATCAATGGGATCACCAGCCCAATCAGAATCAGAATAGGCATGGTGGACGAAGTCAGAGTGGCAAAACACGCACGTAAGTGGAGACAGCATAGGCATGGATTCGAAAGACCGGTGAAGAATCGCCTGTGATGAGAAAATAAAAGATCGCGATGTGGGGGAAAGCCGTGGGATGAGACGACGTCAAAAAAAAAAAAAAAAAAAATGTGTATATCAGAATCGTTTTAAGCTCTGATACCATGTAGAAGACAATACTTTCTGTATTTCTAATATATGTTTTCAATGAGTGTACTGTCTCTTATATATAAGTTAAAGGCAGTATGCAAAAAGGAATAAAACAATGTTATAATTACATGATTAATTATAATTATAATGTAAATTAGCAACAATCAAGCTACTGCTTATATAGCTTTTAGTAGCTAAAATCAAGGGAAGACATATATGGTAATATGTGTCAATAATTTTATTTTCTGAGATGGTAATTTATTTTTTTGTGCTGCAGATTGCTTTTCTAACCTAGGAAAAAATGCATCTAAACAAGGTATGCCCCTACTCTATATTTTCTTTTTGCTAACATACTTATCCTTTTCACTCGTTGGATGTTGCACTTTGAAAAATGGCATCAAATTTTGTTAAAAGATCACCGTTAATTACCTTCAGTACATTTCTCTTGTTCTAGTGGATCTTTTGGTCATCTCAAAGCATGGAGCAAGTGGAGACTATCCCAGTTGTACTGATTTAGCATATCAGAATCTATTTCAGATGGTGTAGATATTATTGACTGTCCTGTCCAGATGTCAAAGGATGGAGTTCCATTTTGCTTTAGCTTTATTATCTGATTAATAGCACAAATGCTGCTCAATCGATATTTAGCAACCTTTCAACTCCTATTCCAGAGATTATGGCAGGCAGCGGAATATTTTCTTTTAGCTTGACATGGGATACGATTCAAACCTTGATCCGTAAGTTAAATTGATTCTCATTTCCTTCTTCTCCGGTGTAATGACCTTCACTCAATGCTCTTCTATTGTTGTTGTTTCTTTATTTTGGACACTGTATGTATGTCCTTTTATGTCTCTGGGAGGGACTCCATGATCTACTTTTTACTATATCTTTCATTCTATCTTATCATCTAAATCTGCTCCTGTGATTCCGCTATATTCGCCTAGTATTATTTGTAGTTTTTCTCAGAATAAATATGATTTGCTAGAACTTTTATGTTCAACGATTATTCAACATCTGATATTTATTTTTTTTTTTGTCACTATAGCACAAATTTCGAATACATTTTCCAAGTATAAGATATTCCGGAACCCGAAGAACAAAAATAAGGGAAAGTTTTATAAAAATTAACTGATTTTTGGAAATGGCAAAGAATTCAAGCTCTCTTTCGGGTGTCTTGATCAGCATAGAGGTAAGTTTTGTTGTGGCTGCAATACTAGTTTAGGATTCATATTTAAATTATATTTCTTCATCACAGGTAGCTATATCATATGGTGGTAATCTCTAATTCTCTTGCAATACTTTCAGAATGCAGCCTATCTTGCAGAGAAGCAGGGAATGGGTGTAACAGATGCAGTATTGAGGCCTTGGGAGAGGCAGGTTATGATAATCAAACAGCTTTAAAGGTTATGATTCAGTCAACAAACAGTTCCGTTCTCATGAATTCAAGGAGAAAAATAATTATGAGCTTGTCTACAAGGTTGAAGAAAATATCCGTGATGCTCTTGACACAACCATTGAGGATATTAAAAAGTTTGCTGACTCTGTGGTCCTTAACAAGGAGTCTGTATTTCCTGAAAATGCAGCATTCATTACTGGTGCTACAAATGTTTGTACCAAGGCTTCAATCATTTAAGCTCCGAGTTTATGTCGAAACATTCAGCAATGAGTTTGTATCTCAAGCGTGGGACTTCTTCTCAGACTCAACTGTGGAGATCAACACATATTACATGGAAGGTGGCATTAATGGCGTTATTACAGATTTCCCTATGACTGCTGATAGATACCGAAGTAAGTTTAGGCCACTTATCCTAAAAAATCTGGGAATTCAATGTTGCTAATAGTGTAATACTATCAAAATTACCACTAAAAGGAACAGTTAGTTGCTTTCTTTATTATTAACCTCCTGTTGATTTAATAATCTGTTGCAGAGAATCGATGCTTAAATCTGGGCGACAAGGCACCTGCTTACATGAACCCTGTTCAGCCTGGTAGTCTGATGCAGCTCATAACCCCTCCTTACATGCCACCAGCTGAGGCTCCGCATCCCCTCCTGACCGAATCTGATATCGTGGAGCCACCTTTGCCCCCAGTCACACCAGTTGCATCCACCAGCCCAAGCAATGGTGCGGCAGCACCTGCTACACCACCAAATGGACAACCTAAAGTTGCTGCCGTCATTTTCTTCTCGTCTTCAGCTATTCTCCTAGTCCTAGTCACTCTTTTACTTCTATAATATGCCCAAGAACCTCCCTCCTCATTGCTCGGATATCAAATTTCTAGATCGGAGCTTTTGCTGCTTCTCTCCTTACGTCTCATCCAAATTTCGGAACTCAGAATTCTTGGGAGGTACATGTAATGATGGATTCATTAGTAATTTGATTGTTGTAAGATATATATTTAGCTGGCTGTTCTTTTTGTGTGTAATATATGAAATAAAATGTTGAGCATTAACCAAATCAAAACTAGGGCTTTCACTTTCTTGTGAATGTTAAGAACTGACTGTGATTTGTGCCTGCTCTTGGGCCTGTATATATGTCATCCTAGCTACTTCTTTTATGGATACAATTTACATAACACAGCCCTAAACCTTTACAAATTAAGGGTGACAAATACTAGAGGAAAAAAAAAAAAAAGACAAGTCATGATATATACAAGAACTAGCAAGAATGATGGGATAGTGATATTGTAAGGATTAGCCCAGAAATATGCGTTTGTTTCCCGGGAAAGTAGGATGGGATAGCAAACGAACTCTGTTACAAATTTTTGCTTCTTAAAACCACCAGCTAACGTGTTGACTGTAGTTAAGTTGTTTTTGTATAATAAAAATTCTGGACTTTCCATCGTACATAATTTTCTTTTACTTCCACTTGTGTAGGTAAAGACTTGTGAACAGATTACATTTGAACTTCATTTTTAGTTTTAAAACTCGTTAGCCAAGACCATGATCATGACTTCAGCTGTAGAAAATGCTTCATATGTCAACTCGATGAAAAAGGAAATTGAAAGATGTTGAGGTCAGATGATTCAGTACACAGATGAATGCTTCAGCAGTTGCATCAGCAGCACATCTGATGTTGAAGAACATGTAGTAGAAAATGCTTGTTTGCTTGGGTATTCATCACCCTATGTGAAAGATTATTATTCCTAGGTAGATATAAATTAGAAATTAGAAAGAAAGTAAGTGTAGTAACAATTGAGGTTGAGGAGAATACAAGGAATGCGATTAAGATAGTTCGGGCATGTTCAACAAAGACTATTAAGTACTCCAGTAAGAAAAGTAGAACAAATCAACAAATGATATAGTCATTTGTCAAACGAAATCAAAAAAATCTAAATTGATATGAACATAAATCATAAAAAATATATATATATATCTAGATTTTACGGAGCTTCATAAAACAATGATTTCAAATATAGTACAATGACACGTAAAAAAAATCCATATAGTGGACCCCACCTAATGAAAAAACGCTTTGTTTGGTTTGAATTATATAACTAAGAGATAAGACACAAAGCAATCGACACAATCCAACATTTTTAGCAGGATAAATCACCTTCATCTCAATTCTGAAGAGAGAAGGAGGATGCCTGGTTTCATTCAAAACCAATTGAAAACATGTGCATTGTGCAGTAATCTCTGTTGCAAAAAGCAATCAGTGTAAGTGAAGAAAATTTGGTTTCTCAAAGAAGAATAACCAAGTTGTCAGCCTCTTCTCGAAAGACATGGAATTACTAGATCAACAATGACGTGTCAGGATGACATACCAAACTGAGAGTGTATATGTAGCTAATGCAATTTGTATTTGCCCGGAGAATATCAACTCCATTTGCAATCATGACGAGGCTTCTATCTTCCTGTAGCATTGCCCAAAACCAGATCTTTCGGAAATCGGAATGAATTTGAATCCCCACACTACTTCATGAATTTTCGGGACCTTCCGTTGATCAACGTATTGTAGACAAGCAGCAGCAAAGCTAATTCGATTAGAGAGATGAAAGTATACCACTTTCATTTTCCCAGCTTCAGAGGAAGAATCAGTTTCCGGTAAAACCAAAAAAAAAAAAATCAGCATCCAAGATTTCGGATTATATGGCTAAGCTTGTCAATAACATCTGCAGGTTTGGCATATGATCCATCAAGATAAATGGCATGATACTCCAATCCTTTCCAGTTGGAAATATATTCAAAATGTGGGCGTCTGAATTGGCTGCTAACTATCTCTAGAATTACTGTTTTTGAGGTTGCTGAAACTACGTGAGTGAGACCAGCACCATGAGCACCAATAATAATTGAAGCATCTTGGATGGCTCGAACTTGCTCCTTCATGGACATGTGTGCAAACAATCCATTTACCAGATTTATTTTACAGTCCAAAAAATTAGATGCCCAACTCTGTAAAGAATCAAACACCTCTTGTTCATTGCTAAGCCTCGATTCAACTTTACCACCATGACGTGGATGGGCTAAATAATCTTCACGTCTCACAAAGAGGACATTATGACCTGAGCCTGGCTTTTCGGTTTGGTGCCTATTTACTTGAAGCCCAAAAGCAGCTCTAATCATTTCTCCAAACTCAGATAACCGTGCTGTTCTCCTATCATCAGGATTTTGCCATAGATCATGTGCGGTTGCTCCACGACAATCGACATCTCCACTCAGCCCCTTGAATAATACATTCTCATATCCCAAAGGTGAAAAAATGGCATGGCGGAAACAAACTGGACCACTAAAGTTTTTAGCATATCTAAAGCTTGAAAACAATGCTTCCCATGTTTCTTCCAACTGTGTCTGTAAATTTTCACCAGATGAAAACAGATCAGCGTGAAGGAGCAGTACTTCTAAATCAGAGTTACACAACCAAACAAATTATGCCGACAATTTACATGAAAACAGAAATGAAAGCAGATTGCGGGAGTTCCCCAGCAACCAGAATGATTGCAAAGAATAAAAATTTCAGACAGAGTAAATATGCTAAGGTACAAATCAAGATGAAAGGGTCCAGGAATCAGCAACAGCGTGGAAAGCATGGTCAAAACAGCAATTAAGAAACTAGAATGGAGAAATAGATTGAGACAAAGAAACCAATTGAGAGATGAAGATGTAACTAAAAAGAATACGACAATAAGAACCAAAAAATACAGTATCATTCCAAAAGGGGATCTTATCTTAACAGAGCGCCAGAGAGTCCAGTGAATAAATTGGAGAATACACCATAAAATTGAACACCGACTACTCTTAATTTACAAAGATACGTCTAACACCAGTTGAGAAGCAACATTATCACCAGCAAGGATTTTCATTTTGTACAAAGTAAGCGGCAAAGTTGCAATAGATTTATCCGCAGAGGCTGACTGAGTAAAATTGGATACAAACTATAAACATGATCTGGAATATGAGATCCAGAACATAAAAGCATTAAATCAGATCACCCAACCAGTGTTTAAAAATACGTTTCGAGGCGGCTGCCTAATGCGCTGTAGCCAATTTTCCCGCCTTTCACCGAGTGAGGCGGACGGCACACGTTCAGACATTTTTTTTTTTTTTTTGTTTTCCCACCGAAACGACAACGTTTTGGGGGTGCCAAAACGTTGTCGTTTTGACTTCTTTATAAACAAAAAAAAAAAAGATTGTGACTGTTGTTAATGAATCTGTTCTTTGCGTCTAGGGTTTCTCGTCTCGTCTTCGTCTTCGCGTAGAAGAGGATTAAGGGGAATGAATCTGTGTAATGAATATATAAAGTCAAGTGTTTTTATACATACCCAATATCTGTTTGTTTATACATGTGATTGTGTAGAAATCATGTGATTGTGTTTAATAGATATTTGGGTTTTAGATAATTGGGTGCTATTTGCCTTGAACCCCTCTACTGTTTGAGAAAAGGTCGAAGTGAACAATGAGGTGCTATTTTTTATTCTGTTGGATGACTTGGATATTGTATTAATGCCCGATGTTTCTATTCATTGTGTCAATTTGTTACATGTCAAATTTGTATCTTGTTTACTCTCTGCATTTCAGCGAATAAGTTGTGGATAATTGGAATTACTTTTCCTTGTTTTGATTGGAATTACTTTTCCATTTTGTTTTGTTTCCTGTGCTTGATGACTTGGATATTGTATTAATGCCTGATGTTTCTATACATACCCAATATCTGAAGAAGTTAATGTATTTTAGATTAGTTATCAATAGTTTTTTTAACATACTATGAATTATGAAGAAATGAATGTATTTTGGATTATTTTTCCGATTTACGATCGAGGCGCCCGCCTCACCGCCTTGAGGAGGTCCGCCTCACGCCTCAATGGCCGGCCGCCTCGAGGCGCCGCACCGTATTTTTAAACATTGCACCCAACCAAATAATACAACCAAAAAAAAAAAAAAAAAAAAAAAACATTCCACCAAAAATTCAGTGGAAGAAATCTCAGAGGTTGTGACAACAACACAATTGAACCTCTTTGTATTAGAAAAGCATCTCATTTTGCAAGCCAAAGGATCCGATCATCAAATTTTGAACCATTTCAAATTATTCATGTTTAGTTGGCACTTCTCAAATTTGGACAAGTTAGCTGCCATGCCAATGATTAGAAAAAACATGTTATCAGATCTTGACCCACACATTATTAAGTCGGAAAATACAAAAGCAGCAGCAGGTAAAGAAAGAGTGATTGAAATTGAGCAAGCATACCGTGCAGTGGCCATCGACAAAAACCACATGCGGCCGATTAGGCAAGCCTGTAACTCTTGAAGAAATATATGCATTGTACCAATCCGTCATTGTGTGAAAAAGATTTGCATACTCATACCGACTAACCAGAAGCGTTGGTTCCTCCACCCACTGTAAGTTAGCTTCTAATGTCAGAAACAATAAACTCAGCAACGATGAGATATTACTAAATAGAATTAGAAAAGAGGAATAAGATTAAGAAGAATAAATTAACTTGTCGATCTTAGTTAAGTTCATTTACTTCAATTTAACAAATTTTCCATCAACCCATAATATATTTTTTTTCTAATTATAAATCTAATCCTTCCTCGTCATCCAAAAAAGGTATGATTTTGCATTAAAACACTTCCAATCAAACAGGAAATCACTAATAAATCCTTCTTAGAGTTATCCATTGCATTAATTACTTTCCAAAGAATCGGGAAATCAATAATTCAACATTCAATTCAAAAAACATACCCTAGATCACCATACAAATGAACACTTTCCACAATTATCAATCGAAAGAATAAACAGATCACAAAATCAACTCTAACCCAGATCAAAGTCAACCTAAAATAATCAAAAATAAAAAATAAAAACTTTAGAAGGCCAAACAAACCTGATCGCAATCATCAAACTTCTTAGCATTAACAATTCTAATAGAACCCATCAACTCTCTCATAGTATGCTTCGAAATATCGCCTTGAGGCAAGTACTTATCAAGAAACTCATCACTCATCATCTTTTCACCTTCCCTCCTTCTCCTCCCCTTGAACCCTAACTTCACAACTCCCTCAACCTGAAACGCACCGTTTTCAAACACAGGCAATTCATCTTCATCTGCTCTCCCTATCACATCCTCCACCTTTTCACCTCCTCTCGACATCTTGATCTTCTCATTATCCATCTTCACTTTCCCGCCTTCACATATCGAACTCTTCAACGTCTCACTATAAAAACACCGGAACCACCCGCCGGAGCCGCCGGCGGGCAAAAGATCCAAGTGGGTATTGAACCCATTTCCAAAAAAGGCCTCACAAGAACGGTAGGCCACATTAGGATTCTGTGACCAGGGCAGGTAAGAGGGGATGATGGGCCAAGCTTTGGAGAAATAATGAGGATGGTGAAGTTGAAGGTGGGTTTCCGATAACGGTAAGTGGTTTTCCGTTGGGTGGTGAGAGTGAGAGAAGTAGATATAGAGAGAGAATGAGTTGAGGGCGAAGAGAGAGAGGAGGATTTTGATGAGCTTTGAAGTTTTTTTGTTCATGGCTTTTACTCGGTAAAAATTGAACCACCTATTGAGCCTTTAATTTCTCTTGGAACTACAAGTATGTGCGTGACTGAGTTTCCTTTTTGTGAAGTTAATTGAAGAATTAAACTGATAATGTGTGGTTATTATATAGAGCAACTATATACTTACACACACATTTCTCGAATTTATTAAGCTAAGAAAAAATAAATTAAACCATAGCTAATAAGAATTTTTGCAAAGAAAGAATTCTTAAGAAAATAAAATTCCTAATAAAAAATTTGATTATATTTTCAACTGTAACTTATTTTTTTTGAAATCATTGGAAATCCCATTGTCAAACCACTCCTTTCGGGCTAAGCCGAGCAGATAAAACTTTTAGTTATCTCAAACTCTTATAAGAAACGAACTCTCTAAATTCAAACCCAGGACCTCAAGGTGAGATCTTGAGCGCTACACCACCAAGTCACGCCCCTTTGAGACCAACCATAACTTTAAAGCCTGATAATTAATGATTTTCTTATTTTAATAAGAGATTATATATTTATATTATAATAAGTTTTTTATTTATATAATTTATTATTTTAAAATTTAATAATAACAAATTAATTATAGAGATTAGGTTTTTATTTTAATGGGAGATTATAAAATATTTTCTTATTATAATTGGTTTCTTATTTTAATTAATTAATTATTTAAATTAATAGATTTCTTACTTTAATAGTGCATTATATTTTTATATTACAATATGTTTCTTATTTTAATAATTTATTATTTTAATTTTATAATTTAATAATATTGTAGAGATATGTTAATAACAAAAATTTAATTGTAAAGATTAAGTGTCACGTGACGTGATGAGTAAACTAAAATATTATATATATATTATATATATTAGAAATTTAATGGGTATTTATAAAATAATAATAATAATATAATAAAATTAAGCATTTTTTTTTTGTAATTTTTTACTACCTAGTTGAGTTGATGAGGAGTATAATGTATGTGGGCTATTTTCCAGGTAGATTTTAGGAGAAATAATTTAATAAAACACAGTTTTATATGTATTTATTAAAAATAAAAATATTCACCCTATCATTGAACCTCATATGTGTTAGAGTGTGTACGGGCCAAATTTGGTCCAAGGGCAATTCGACATCTTACTTCGGGCCCAATACTAGGCCCCCAACATGGATCTAAGTCCAAGTTACCATCACAGATTCTCACTAAAGGAACCCCCAAGGTTTAATGTATATAAAGGCCCAGAGATCCACAAACCTAGGCCCAATAAAGACACACGCCCAATCCATAAATCAAAGGTTCACCCAACGCCAGCCCACGTAACGCTCAAGGTCATAAACATCATTCATGAACCCATCCGTTCCAGCATACAGACGGGCAAAATGCAGTAATAGCTCCTCATAAAGTTGACTGTTACCATGATCCAACGGACAGTTAATCAAAGGGCAGTAAAGGCACAAGTTACTATAGCATGTGTATATAAGGAACAAAGCTCTAAGAGGAGAGGGGATTGAACTTCTAGCTCTCCTACTCACAGCCTTGAGACATCCTCAAGCTCACCACACCTTCGACTGATCGCCCTCAGGGCACCCTACAAAGTCCAAGGTAGTATCCAACCTTTGACTTCCCACCTTCTTACTCCATAGTACCTTCACTGACTTGAGCGTCGGAGTGCCCCCGGCACCCACCACACCGGTGGGCAGTACTCCCCCTCATTCTACATCTTTGTCTTGCAGGATCGCCAGTGCCCCTATTCAAAAACTCAATTGTGGACCTCAGGTGAAAACCAGCGTCTACAATTTGGCGCCCACCGTGGGGCCCTAGCGATTCATAGCATGCAAAAATTCCTCATTCTGCGATCCTTTCAAATACCCCTACCAGTTCGGCGTCACGCAACGAGCAAGCACCAGATTTCATGATCACTTAATTAGTCATCAGTAATTACAAACATCGAAGCACATATCTTCAACCTCCCAACGGCCCGAAGCTACGGGTCACCCCAACAATCCTATCATCTGATGCATTGAGAGCATTCAAGAATATGGCAAGTGGAAATCCACCATCAAACGACCATCCACTTAATCTCCAGAAAAGCCACAATGATTCTCCAACCGACCGATCACAACAAGTTATTTCCTTCATACGAAAGGAAATACAAGAATTGGAAAGAGTGATTCTCTAGCCTACTCGGTGCCAGACTACCAGTGAACCAACACTTGGATCATTCTATACACTTCCACCAGTCGACAAGATAATATCCTCGCAATCCCCAGCATAAACAATCAACCAGGAAGCATTCTCCATGATTGACATCTATTCGAGTCTATCTGGGATGATTACCATTAACTCTAGATGGCTTAGAAAAAATATCATTTCCTTCAGGCTACGTAAGGAGATTATGTCTCCTCTAGACTACATGAAAGGCTTGGCGTCTCTCCAGACTACGTAAAAAAAAATGTCACCTTCTTCAGTCAACGTTACGAGGATCCCTCTCCTCTGGGAAATATGAAAGGTATGTCATCTCCTCCAATCAATATGCAGTGATTGTCGTATATTCTCTATATGATAGACATGTATCAACATCAACTTTAGACTACATAGGAAATCTATTATCATGTTTAGTGAAATAAAGTTTCTAGAACCTAAATAAGGTCCAATCGACCTCTACCAGGTCATGTAGAGTGGAGACTCCTACGGACCTTCGACTGGTTCAGTCGACCATAGTTTCATGGATCTTCATCATGTCTAGTAGGATATATAGACTACCTTCGACCTTTGTCATGCGGCACACTGCCTGAGCCGATTGATATCCTTCAAATGAAAGATAATAGGAAGAAAGCATGTGACCAAATTTTGCATGTGCATGAGGCGTGTCCAATTCACGCTCGTTGATCTATAAGGAAGCCTGAGTCTCAAGAATTTTAGCAATTACAAAGCAAGCCCAAAAGTGTGAACAAAGCCCCAAAAGCCTAACTTACAAAGCCCATCCTGGCCACTTGCAGTCCTTAATTCAGCCTACATTTGCTATATAAAAAAAAGGGGGCCTCCCGACAGAATTCTGTTTTTCCCTTTGCGATTGATTGATCCCAGACGACATGAAACATATCATATTGTGTGCCTATGATTTGATATCTCGCCACGTCGCTTATTTCACGGGGAGCATATAATGAACCCTCACACTAACGAACCCTTGAGCCCTATATGTCGTATGTTGCAAACTCATGATACCCAATACAACTTCTCGTTTTGCTCGTGAAAATCGGCCCAAACACAAAGCCCATACCTTAAAGCACGACCACAAGCAAAAGCAAGCCACGCCTTTCAACCCACAGCCCAACCAAAGTCCCTCTACTCAACAACGCCCATTGCAACAAGCGGCCCAATGAGGGACAACACAAACACTCCACAGTACCCAAGCTTATTGTCCCACATCGATAAGGGCAGTAAGAAGGCAAATTATTCTCCAACAAAAGCGCATCCCACATCGATTGATGAGAGAGCCACCTCAAAAACCAAACAATAAAACCTCTCCCACATCGTTCGGAGACCCACTCTACACCCCTTCGTGTAGAAAGATACGAACCATGCTTCCAGCCAACCTGCATGCTTCCAGCCAAAGTACACGCCTCTTGCCAACCTGCATGCCTCCAGCCAACGTGCGTGCACCTAGTAAAGTGAATGACCTCCAGCCGACGCACATGAATCCAATGAAAAGAACATCCCTCAGCTGACGTGCTTGCACCCAGTCGACATGCCTGCGTCCAAGCTGACGCATATGAATCTAGGGAAGAGAATATCATACACCCAACGTATGTGACCCACTAGATAAAATTACATGTAAGAGATGAGTGACTGCCCCACTCGCCAAACACCAACAACCCGTGCGCATTGCATACATGAATAACCACCATGATGCCACTTTGAGAAATGGTGTTACACATTTTCATACTACACTTTGCTCTTGTCTTTTACATTGCGACATAATGCACATTGGCTTAATCATGTTATCAACTATTTCTAAGGGCACATTTCATGCTACATACATATGGTGTAGCCTTGTGGGCTAAAAAGTTGGCATTAATTAGCTTATATCCACGTTCCACATCAACGTGGTTTGATATGAAGTCCGTATGGGGCTTTGGGTGTGACTGGGAGTACTTGTTCGCTGTCTACATCCACTTCGTCTGTCTGAAGCTTCAATGGAGCTTGAGACATGTGCCTCTTTCTTCTTAACTCCACTCACAAATCACAATGTCATCACTCCTCAGAAGCATGCGAGCAGCTTCGAGCCCAATAGCCGAAGTAAAATGTTCAAAGCATAATAAAGTAAGCCCAAGTGCAATAGGGTAGCCCAACCTTAGCAAGCCCGAGCCCATAAAATCTTAGCAGCCTAAGCAACCCAAGGGATGAGCAGTGATGAGGAGAGACGTTAATCGGTGGACTTGATATCCTGTCATCAAGTAAGCCCGAGCCTAGAGGAGTGTGAAAGCCCAAGACCGTCTTCCAAAAGCCCACATCGACACGTGAAGGAGCGGTGTTCATAGCCCCCATGTCGCTTAGGCCACATGTGTAACTTAACAAGTCAAAACTGATGGCTGACAATTTGCAATAGTGAAAAACAAATCGAAAGTCGAGTGAAGGTGACCCGTAACAGATTATTAAAGCAAAAGTAATTAATATACTGCCAGACCCACCAATTCATGCGACAAATGCGACCATTTGTGGCATAGAGACTTGCGCCAAGACTTCTAAGCACTCAGGTCCACACTCAAAAGCCTCTGCCATACGAAGAAAAAGCCACGAATTTGGCCCGTACCCGTTCACGTCTCTTCAGTTACAAGAAATCACACATGTCATGTAGATTTCCCATCCAACACTGCTCTAAACAAAGCATTATTGAGTCGACCAATTTCAGCCCCAGTAGACAAAACAGACGTTGTTACAAAATATCACCATAGGGCCCACTCGATGAAACTTTCGTCATAATATGTGGCCAAACGATCACACTTGACATGAAAAAAGTTAGATAGCTGAGTATACAAAATAGTTAATCAACACTAACTCACATCTTGTCGAATGGAATTATTAAATATTGGTAGACCATCAGTTTGCCCTGAGCAACAGAGATGCCATATTATTTCATACACTTTTATACGCATGGACAATGATCTAGCCCATCAGACAATTAGCCCATTCAATAAAGCCTCCACATGACAGGTTCACTCGGCTGAAGTCTCATTGCCTCCATCAGATCAGGTAGAGTGAATATTCAAATGGACCTTTATCAGGTTCATTTTACCGTAGTCTCATTACCTTCATCAAGTCAGGTAGTGTGAAGCATCACATGGACCTTCATCGGGCTCATTAGACAAGTTCGTTCATTATAGTCTTGTAGAAGAGTGGGAAGTAATGACTTTCATCAAGCTCATTCCTTTGTAGTATCATAGATCTTCTTCAGAACCAGTCGACTGGGGACATCCCCCATGGACTCATGTCGAGTCAAATCATAGACATGGTTTACACATGTCGTATGAATTGTATCTTCCTGGACTCATCAAGTCCAGTCGACCGGGGACATCCCCCATAGACTCATTCCGAGTCAACTTGTAGACATGGTTTACACATGTCGTATGACTCATATCCTCCTGGATTCCTCAAGTCCAGTCGACCGGGGACATCCCCCATGGAATCATGTCGAGTCAAATCATAGACATGGTTTACACATGTCGTATGAATTGTATCTTCCTGGACTCATCAAGTCCAGTCGACCGGGGACATCCCCCATGGACTCATGTCGAGTCAAATCATAATCATGGTTTACACATGTCGTATGAATTGTATCTTCCTGGACTCATCAAAGTCCAGTCGACTGGGGACATCCCCCATAGACTCATATCGAGTCAAGTCGTAGGCATAAATTACACATGCCGAATGACTATTATCTTCCTGGATTCATCAAGTCCAGTCGACCGGGGACATCCCCTGTAGACTCATTTCGAGTCAACTTGTAAGCATGGAAGGCGCATGTCGTATGACTAATATTCTGACCTTCATCGGGTCCAATTGATTGGGTACTTCCCCAATGGCTCTTGTAGAGTCAAGTTGATAACTTGACATTTGTTTGGTTCAATCAGAAGGCAGCATCAACGCTCGAGTACACCAACATAATATGACATCATCCCACGCGGCCCATGCGTCAAGTACTCTCCAAGCCAAGGACTCCTTGACTTAGAGAGTAGGGGACAAACTGTACGGGCCAAATTTGGTCCAAGGGCAATTTCGACATCTTACTTCGGGCCCAATACTAGGCCCCCAACATGGATCTAAGTCCAAGTTACCATCACAGATTCTCACTAAAGGAACCCCCAAGGTTTAATGTATATAAAGGCCCAGAGATCCACAAACCTAGGCCCATAAAGACACACGCCCAATCCATAAATCAAAGGTTCACCCAACGCCAGCCCACGTAACGCTCAAGGTCATAAACATCATTCATGAACCCATCCGTTCCAGCATACAGACGGGCAAAATGCAGTAATAGCTCCTCATAAAGTTGACTGTTACCATGATCCAACGGACAGTTAATCAAAGGGCAGTAAAGGCACAAGTTACTATAGCATGTGTATATAAGGAACAAAGCTCTAAGAGGAGAGGGGATTGAACTTCTAGCTCTCCTACTCACAGCCTTGAGACATCCTCAAGCTCACCACACCTTCGACTGATCGCCCTCACGGCACCCTACAAAGTCCAAGGTAGTATCCAACCTTTGACTTCCCACCTTCTTACTCCATAGTACCTTCACTGACTTGAGCGTCGGAGTGCCCCCGGCACCCACCACACCGGTGGGCAGTACTCCCCCTCATTCTACATCTTTGTCTTGCAGGATCGCCAGTGCCCCTATTCAAAAACTCAATTGTGGACCTCAGGTGAAAACCAGCGTCTACAGAGTGTATGTCCTAAAATCTGTTATGAATGTTATGATTTAAGGCATAATATTTTGTAATATATTTTATTATTTATTAGTAAAAATACATTTATTTTCTACACATCGTTAAATCCATATTTCATGTGTTTGAGCCTAGAAATTATGTCAGATAAATATCGTTAATCCAAAAGACATTTATGATTATGAGAGTCAACGATATTTAAACGAATAAGTCTCAAATTAAATTCTTGGTAAAATATGATTATTATACAGGACAATAATATATCACTCGACCAATATTGTTGTGTGTCACCTAGATTGACATTTGATATTAATAGAATGGATGATGAGTATCATATCATAAGGACACAATCAATAGATGTTTTCATTAGTAGAATAAAATATCGAACTCGACCACAGAAGCGTAAGATCACATGATAATATTATCTAAGGTCGTTGGTTTTCGTAATAATACATTAATGTTATTATATCCTCTAACCTGATATCATATACTGGATTGTAAGATAATACTCATGGTTCACTACTATATCATCATTCGACTAGCCACGTCATATGAATAAATGCTAGATGGTCGTGAGCTATTAGCGTACGAAGTCATGTGTGCTTCAAGAATGGACCTGATAGCTTTGATAATAAAAAATAGAGATATTTCGAAGAAACTCAAATGTGTGGATATATCAAATCCACAAGATCGAGTTTTAAAATATATTGAGTGAATATGATTTGACCTAACCATGATCTTATACTCGATAAAGAATATAAATATGAGGGGTGATCACGGTTTCAGATCAAACCGCAACCCGACCCGAACCGCACTGGCCTGAACCGAACCGCGCGGTTTGAAAAAATATTAAAAATGATTTCAGGTCAATCTGAACTAAACCGTAAAATTTGAGTCGGTGCGCGGTTTTGACCCGAACTATTGGGAAGCGGCATCGAGTGCGCAGCGGAAAATTAAAATTATTATGCCGCTTTCCCTTTGCCCAAGACCCATTTGTTTTTATTATTCTACAAGCCTATGCATGTTACTATATATTCTAAGCATGAAGCTCATAAAACATGCAAAGAACATAAACCTAAACATGCTAACTATCATAAGAACTCTAATTAAAATAAAGAAAGAAAAAGACTTACTTTAACCGAAGACTATTCCAGTCATCCCTCCAATCTACAAGCTTTTCTCGAACTCAGCAAGCTCTTCCACGTTCCAAAGAGCCACCCAAGTGTGTGGCCTCCAAAGATGCACACACCAAAGCCAAAACACAACGGCAAGACTATACCTCGAGTGCACGGGTATTTTGCCCTTGGTGTTAGCCTAGGCAATACCTCAAAACTTTTAACTCGAGGTTCCTCTAGTCAATTAGACTTAAGGATCTTCAAAATTAGTGGCTTACTCTTAAACTTTAGAGTTTCTCACTTATATAAACCCAAGATATGAAAGGTTTTGGTGTAAAAATTTGTGAAGAATTCTTTGGGTTTATATAGTGCTCCAAAGACAACAAAATTAATTAAGAATCTGATGTGAGATAAAAGCTAATTTAATCTTAGTCATTGGATCTTAATTTAGTGGTTTAATGAGATTATAAAACCCTAATAAGAGTTTGGGCCGAATTGGAATTCAAAATAAATAACAAAAAAAAATTACTATTCATATTACTATTCATGTGAATAGTAATTTTTTTAATTCCAATTCCCAAAGTGCCCCTATCGTCATTCACCAATCCCTAAGCCACTATGGAACCTCATAAATGATCTGTTCAATAATTAAACACATTGAACCATTTATTAACAATTCATACAGTAATCATATATGCTGTTATATTTGTACTGTGCACTATTAACCATTGATTTCGACTTTGTTGTGTGTGACATTTTGGGTTCCCCTCAAATTGGACATGAAATGAATCGTGATAATTTAATCGAACATAAATTATCCTCCGATCAGATGGTCGTTCGATTTCAATGACCAAGGTTGACATCTAGCAACATGCCAAGGCCCCCAAATGAGAAGGAAAGATATATATACCCATTCTGTGTGCGATTTACATATGATACGGTCCCTCGCCTCACTGTATCCCCACCTCACAGTAACCAATGATGTCATCCATATCGGTCTGAAAGCTCACATCACAGTAACCAATGACTTTCATCTCAGAACAATCTCCATATGTCAAAAACAAATCCTTAGTTCTTCTCAGATACTTGAGGATTGTTTTGACAGCTGCCCAGTGTTGCTCACCAGGATTTGCCTAAAACCTGCTCGTTATGCTAAGAGCATAAGAGACATCAGGTCTTGTACATAGCATGGCGTACATGATCGATCATATTGATGAAGCATAAAGGATCCAACTCATACGCTCTCTATCTGAAGGAGTATGTGGACATTGCTCCTTAGATAATTTGATTCCATGACAAGTAGGTAAATTACCTCTTTTGAAATCTTCCATTTTGAATATTTTCAAAACTTTATCTATGTACGTAGATTAAGAAAGTCCTAAAAACCTCTTAGAGCTATTACGGTAGATCTTAATGCCGAGGATGTAGGCTGCTTCTCCCAAATCTTTCATGGAGAAATTCTGAGATAACCATTGCTTGGTGGCTTGCATCATGGGAATATCATTCTCGATGATTAATATGTCATCGACATGTAATACAAGAAATACAACAGCACTCCCACTACTTTTCCTATAAACACAAGGCTCGTCTACATTTTTGATAAAGTCAAATTCTTTGATTGTCTCATCAAATCTTATATTCCAACTTATGGAGGCTTGCTTGAGTCCATAAATGGATCGTTTAAGCTTGCATACTTTATTATGATCATCATTAGATGCAAACCACTCAGGTTGTGTCATATAGACTTCCTCTACGAGGTTCCCATTAAGGAAAGATGTTTTGACATCCATCTGCCAAATCTCATAATCAAAGTGTGCAGCTAGTGCCAGTAAAATTCGAATGGACTTTATCATTGCAACAGACGAGAAGGTTTCGTCATAGTCAATTCTTTGGATTTGACTATAACCTTTCTCCACCAACCTAGCCTTATAGGTTTGGATGTTGCCTTCTGCATCAGTTTTACGCTTGTAAATCCACTTGCAGCCTATGGGTTTTATCCCTTCATATGCATCTACCAAGTCCCAGACTTGATTATGATACATAGAGTCTATTTCGGATTTCATGGCCTCAAGCCACTTGACTGAATCAATGTCACGCATTGCTTCGTCATAACTGGTAGGATCGTCATTATCAATGACATGATCATGTTCCTCATCAATATGGAAACCATATCTTTCAGGCTCATGTTTTTCCCTACCAGACCTTCTGAGTTCATAACCTTGTGGTTGTTTCGTCGCTGCCCTTTTGAGGGGCCTGAGGTTTAGTTCTATGTTAGTTTGTTCTTCTCGTACCTTATCGAGGTCAAGTCTACTCCCACTATATTTCTTGAGAAGGAATTCATTCTCTAGAAATTTAACATTTCGTGAGACAAATGTTCTTTGTTCATTTGGGACGTAGAACACGTATGCTCTTGAGTTCAAGGCATATCCTACAAACTTACATTTAACTGCCCTATCATCCAATTTGTTAGTTTGTGTGAGCTTGGCATATGCGTCACATCCCCAAACTCTTAGATAACTAAGACTATGATGTTTCCCAGACCATAACTCATATGGTGTTTGACTAACAGTCTTGGAAGGAACTTGGTTTAGTAGTAGTGTTGCAGTTTCTAAAGCAAGACCCCAAAATGAAAGAGGTAGATCTATGTCTGGCATCATAGATCAGACCATATCTAATAATGTCCGATTTCTCATTTCGGATACCCCATTATGCTGTGGAGTTCCCGGAGGAGTCCACTGGGAAACAATGTCATTTTCTCTCAAGTAATTTTGAAATTCGTTGCTTAAGTATTCACCACCTCGGTCAGACCTTAGTGACTTAATACTTTTATTAAGCTGGTTTTCTACTTCAGCCTTGAAGTCTTTGAATTTCTCAAAGGCTTCAGATTTGTATCGCATAAGGTACACATACCCATATCGTAAATGATCATCGATAAAGGTAATGAAGTAGGAGAATCCACCTCTAGCGGTGACTGACATTGGTCCGCATACATCAGAGTGTATGAGTTCTAATGTCTCCGCTGCACGCTGTCATTTACCTTTGAAGGGTAATTTGGTCATTTTACCAAGTAAACAAGACTCACAAGTTCCATAAGGTTTATATTTGAAGGGTTTGAAATACCCATCCTTATGTAGCTTAGTTAATCTTGTTTCATTGATATGACCTAAACGACTGTGCCATAAAAGTGATTCATTGAGATTATTCGAGTTAACGTTGTATATATTAGAGGTTGAACATTCTTTGTTAGTTTGTAAGACATAGATACCATTATTCAAAATACAATCTCCATATTTTATTTCATTGAAATGATGTTCTATACTACAGAAGGTACATAAACACAATATTCTAAGTCTAAAACTAAACCATTATGCAAAACTAATGAATAAGTCCACATGCAAAATGCAGCCAGTTTTGCTCCATTACCCATGCGTAAGTCAACCTCCCCATGACGGAGTCTCCTACTGTTTCTCAGGCCCTGCACATTGTTACACAAGTGAGTCCCACAACCGGTGTCAAGCACCCAAGTAGAAGGTTCAGAGTTTTGAGAATATAGTTCAATAATATACAACATACCTGAAGCATTGGGCTTCTTGGCCTCTTGGGCTTCCCTAGCTTCCTTGGCTTTCAATGATCTGCAGTCTTTCTTCCAATAACTCTTCTTTCCACAAAAGAAACATTTCATCTTTCTTTTTTTCTTCTCCACTTACCATTGGGCTTTAGGTGGTTGGAGCATTGGCCTTGCCCTTATTTTTCTTTGGGCCTCGTGAATTCAGGTCCGTATCCGTAAGCATGACGAAGGTTTTAAGCTCCGGTTTCAAGTCATTCTCTGTTTGCTTTATCAGATTGTGCAATTCTGCTAAAGTAACTTCTTTATCAGACAAATGAAACTTCATAATAAAGTTAGAGAATTATTTTGGTAATGACTTAAGAATTAGATCGTGACCTATCTCATGATCCATGATGAACCCGAGGTTGGCCAATTTTTCAATGTGACCAATCATCTTAAGCACATGTCCACTAACAGATCCTTCCTTATACCTTGTTTGGAATAAAGTACATGACACTTGGAATCTCACGGTATGAACGGAAGTTGCATACAACTCCTTCAAGTGAAAGATGATGGTTTGAGCATCCATATCTTCGTGAGCTTTCTGAAGTTCGTCCGACATAGAGCCAAGCATTATGCAAACTGCTTGCTCATCATCATCGACGTGTTTCTTCCAAGCATCAAATGTATCTTGGTCAGCATCTTCTGTGGGTTCAGGGGGAAATGGTCTTTCAAGAACATAGAAAATATTTTCTTGTCGTAAGACAATTTTAAGGTTTCTAAACCAGTCATTGTAGTTGTCCTCTTTGAGCTTATGCTCATCAAGGATGGAACGAAGTGATACTCTGTTTGCCATTTGAATGTTTGTGAAATATTTTAACCCACATGTAAGAGAAAATGTTAAAATTAGGAATATGTTTTCATTAATGTTTCATAATAACATGGGCTTTTAATATTATGAAGTTGCTCCCACTCAATTGTTTTAAAATTTTAAGCAAATCGCATCAACCCCAATATGATGGATTTCTTGTGGGCAAAGATCCCATTATCATCATTTTATAACTCCGACTAGGGCCGGTCGTTATAAAATACGATAATTAGGTAGGTTCCCAACCAATTTATGATATAAATCATAATTCTTTGATCATTGGGTTGGGCAATCAAACATGCCATAGTTTATGCTAGTCCTTGTGGACACCCAATCTTTGCCACTAAGTTATAAGACCACGCCTAAGGGTCGCTGCGTCTTATGACTCAGAAAAGTCAAACCATTGTCAATAGTACGATTTAGGGACAAATTGGTATTGGTCAATCTAATAAAGCCTAGTCCTGCCAATACGGTTTAAGCCCTTTGGGTCTATACTTTACAATGTGAGGCAAATTTTAGACTTAAATTATTATTGAGGATTTTAGCAAGTTTAAGTGAATAACTGTCAAATGGATTCCTCCATTGAAAATTCCCCAGATGGAGGGTGGAGCGAACTCTCTTAAATACCCTTACCTCTTAGGCTCTTATTGCCTTGGTGACAAGAATAAACAATAGATCCTCCAAATTAGTCCAACACTTTAAATATGCTTTAAGGTAAGCTTTGAGTAAATGATTATCTAGATGTCTTCACAACTTTTCATTTTGGCTATAAAAAGGTAGTGAGTGAAGGAAGACACCAAATCATTATCTAACTCTAGTAATACCTTTGGTTAAATTAACTTTAGTTTGGAAAGTTTTATTAACCCCTTGGTCCCAACCCACTTGTATCTTTTATAATGTATTTTATTATAAACAAGTGATTTATATTTATTAGCCTTAAAGGTAATAAATCTCTACGTACATCACAGAATAATTACTTAGCTAAGGGATAAGCAATACACTTTCTATTTCTTAGAAAGTCTCTAGATTCTTGCACCCTAAAATAATCATGCCAATTCTAATCATACATAGAATCATCAAGCATATGAGTTTTAATATGTTGAAATTATTTTAGGCATTAAATAACTTTGATTAATATTTAATTATGATATTGCATTTTATTTTATTCAAATAAATTTACTATTCACATTTTTTCTGCAGACGCGTGAACTGTAAATGCAATTTCACAATTCAAATCTTAACAAAATCATGTAAAACTTGTGCCTAAAATTAAGTTCAGGGTGTTAGCTTTCCAACGAGCTTTTACACACCCAATTTCGAGTTCAATTGAGAAATAACTAATCAAAACAAAAACGGCGCTCTGATACCACTGTGGGAAGCGGTCGCGAGTGCGCAGCTGAAAATTAAAATTATTATGTCGTTTTCCCTTTGCCCAAGACCCATTTGTTTTGATTATTCTACAAGCCTAGGTATGTTACTATATATTCTAACCATAAAGCTCATAAAACATGCAAAGAACATAAATCTAAACATGCTAACTATCATAAGAACTCTAATTAAAATAAAGAAAGAAAAAGACTTACTTGAACCGAAGACTCCTCCGGTCCTCCCTCCAATCTACAAGATTTTCTCGAAATCAGCAAGCTCTTCCACGTTCCAAAGACCCACCCAAGTGTGTGGCCTCCAAAGATGCACACACCAAAGCCAAAACTCAACGGCAAGACTACGCCTCGAGTGCACGGGTATTTTGCCATTGGTACTAGCCTAGACAGATACCTCAAAACTTTTAACTCGAGGTTTCTCTAGTCAATTAGACTTAAGGATCCTCAAAATCAGTGGCTTACTCTTAAAATTTAGAGTTGCTCACTTATATAAACCCAAGATATGAAAGGTTTTGGTGTAAAAATTTGTGAAGAACTCTTTGGGTTTATATAGTGCTCCAAAGACAACAAAATTAATTAAGAATCCGATGTGGGATAAAAGCTAATTTAATCTTAGCCATTGGATCTTAATTTAGTGGTTTAATGAGATTATAAAAACCTAATAAGAGTTTGGGCCGAATTGGAATTCAAAATAAATAACAAAAAAAAATTACTATTCACGTTAATAATAATTTCTTTTTTCCAATTCCCAAAGTGCCCCTATCGTCATTCACCAATCCCTAAGCCACTATGGAACCTCATAAATGATCTGTTCAATAATTAAACACATTGAACCATTTATGAACAATTCATATAGCAATCATATATGTTGTTCTATTTGTATTGTGCATTGTTAACCATTGATTTCGACTTTGTTGTGTGTGACCTTTTGGGTTCCCCTCAAGTTGGACAAGAAATGAATCGTGATAATTTAATCGAACATAAATTATCCTCCGATCAGATGGTCGTTCGATTTCAATGACCAAGATTGACATCTAGCAACATGCCAAGGCCCCCCAAATGAGAAGGAAATATATATATACCCATTATGTATGCGATTTACATATGATACGGTCCATCGCCTCACTGTATCCCTACCTTTTGACCTAGGGTATGGAAAATGTCTACCCATATGGTCAAAGGTATGATGTTAATAGTTTCATGAATCGTGCTAACCCAAGAATCTCACATGATTTTTCCGTTGGACAAGAAATGTCTACCCATATACCCATTCTGTATGCGATTTACATATGATACGGTCCATCGCCTCACTGTATCCCTACCTATTGACCTAGGGTAAGGAAAATGTCTACCCATATGGTCAAAGGTATGATGTTGTGACTCTCATGAATCGTGCTAACCCAAGAATCTCACATGATTTTTCCGTTGTGGCCACAGTTTCAAGCACTGATTACACATATCAACCCGCGAACTGGAATACTACTCTTATAAGAAAATATTATCTGAGAGAGTGGCGATTCTCTGTTGTATCTTTACAAACTTCATGTGTTTCAACAAATGACCCAATCATACCCTTATGACCGGATCTTTTGAACTGATGAAGGAGAATGTCAAAGTTATTTGATCCACACATACGATTGTAAAGACCTCAAGTGTAAGGACTAGTCATATAATCGATACATGAAAGTTCTCACAGACACATGGGATAAACACTCCATATGAAAACTTTTGGCGGTCAGTTCGATGGACACGAGCAACTCATGCATCCATGTGATACACCAAGCGAACGGATCTCCGCTAGTAGCCTATGAGATCAGCTACCCCACTTAACGGCGGATCATATCATCATGCTAGTCTCTCCGCTTTGTGAACGCCCAGATTATTCACAAAACTATGACTAGGAACATTTAAGAGTAATGATTCTCATAAGACGTGGAAGCCATCATCTTATTAGAGGGCTATATTACAGTGTTGATGATTCATATAAGTTATGTAAGACACGTATAATAAAGATTACCATTTTATTAATTAATGAAAATATTACAAATATATGTACATATAGCACATCCACAAGTTGGGTATAGGGCATATCGCTAACAAGAACCGCCCAAACCGTAAATTTTGACTCAAACGGCCGACAAGCGTTCAAATTAGATATTATTTTATATTTTTCTTCTTCTTTAACCATGAAATTTACGATATTTAATAATCATATGACAATATGCAATGTATAAATAAAAATTATATATTTTTTCTCTTCAATTATTATGTGAAAACACACAAAATTTTCTTTAAAAAAATTATAATCCAAACCGTCGACCCGAACTGCCCAAACTGCTAAACCGCCAACTCGAACCGCCGTGGTTTTCCTTATCAAATTTGTGATTTCGGTTTCTAATTTCCCAAACCGCCAACCCACACGGTTGAAGTGAAAAATGAAAAAACCGACCAAAATCGCATCACGAACACCCCTAATAAATATTTGAAGGAATGAGATGACATGCTCGAAGTTTATTCAAACAATTTCATATGTTTTCCCACTTCATTCATTGACTATGGGTCATAGCATGCTGTTAGACGTTTACCCATGGTATGTGAGATATCATAAATAAAATATTAGATAACAAATATCATTCCACTGCTACTCTATAGTGAACATAGGACGGTCGCACAAATACAGTTCTCGTCTATGTTACAAATCCAAAGATATTTATTAAAATTTAATAAATGATTATTTTGGTAATTAATATGAAAATTAGATTTTCAATTAAAATAAGATTTCCTAATAAGATTAGGATATTCTAAATATTTCAAAAACATTAATTTGATTAATAAATTTGAAATATAAAAGTTAGATTTAATTGTTTATATAAATATTTGATATTTATATTAAATAAATTATATGTAATTTTGATTAATAGTTAATTAAAATTAAGTAAATGAAATTAATTAATAGTTAATTAATTATTGGTCCAAAATAATATTTAATATATTGTGCATTAATTTAGTGGGCTGACACCCTATTTAGTTAAATATTAATTTAGATTAAAAAAGGAAATCTTCTTTTATAAGAGATTCTTATTTAATTAAGTTTCGTAATTTAATTTGGGAAATAATGTTGAAGAGACCAAATTTGATTTGAAGAGATCTTGAATTGTCCTTATTGTATTGGGATGCAAATAAGGCAAACTCTATACTATATATATGTGTGTGATTTTCGGCCAAGGGGTGTGGAATTCTCTCTTTGCCGAAATTTTGTTCTTTCTCTCTCACTCTAATTTTATTCCAAGTTTGTTCTAAGATTAATTCAAAAGTTGTTTCTTTGATCTTTAATCTAAGATTTCAACATCCAAGAAATATGATTACTTTTTTTGTTCTCAAAGTGGGAGTCATTTGTTCATATGAAAGTTATAGTGTGCCAACTAGAGGTGCAACGCTTGGTGCATTACTATTATTTTTAAAGTGGTTATGGAAGAAAATTTTTAATTCCAATCACATGAATACTTCCACGCTAACCTCAAAACCTTACAGTGGTATCAGATGCTTTAAGGTTACGTCGTTTTGATTAAAAAAAAAATTCAAAAAACTTGTATTTATGATCCTCTAAAGCACTGTTCTATTAGGCTATTATTTATGTCTATAAAATTTTTATTTCTGGCTGATTTTTTTATGGTGACTAGTATTCCCAATTCTTACTGTTGCTTCCGTACTAATAACCCAAGACCATTTAATATTTATTCATAGGACGTGGCTAGTGTTCCCAATTCGTACTGTTGAGATTGAAACCGCCATGCTAATTGTTGAATATTCAGGTAAAAGTTAATTTTTTTTCTCCTTTATTCGTTGAACTATACACTTTTGATGTCAATGTTTATTGCTTTAACCTTGTCTCTTGAAGCTAGTAGAGACTTCTCTTGTGTAATTTTTTTTTTGAGCCAACTCTTGTGTTTTGATGCTTCTGCAGCATGATACATTGTAAACAAATCAAAAAATATGTATTTATGATCCTCTAAACCACGTCCTATGAACACTAATATATCATCATTTGACTAGCCATGTCTTATGAATAAATATGGTATTGAGCTATTAGCGTACTGAGTCATGTATGCTTCAAAAAAGGATCTAATAGCTTTAATAATAAAAGTTATAGATGTTTTAAGGAAATTCAAAGGTATGGATAAAAATCTTTTGTCAAGTCAATCGATATCTTAAAAATATCAAATCCACAAGATCGAGTTTTGAAATATATCGAGGGAATAGGATTTGACCTAACCATGATCCTAGACTCGATAAGGAATATAAATATCGGAATGAATGAGATGACATGTTCGAAGTGTATTATAACAGGTTCATATGTTTTCTCATGTCATTCATGATGGGGTTTTATGGCGGAAATCCGGTAACGCAACGGAATAGTGGAAAAATAAATTTTTCCGATTTTAAAATTTTTTCTTGGATTAATTAAATAAACTTATTTATTTAAATATCCAATTATCAAATTCTGAAAAATTACACAATAGATCAAATTTCTTGGTAATTACCGAATTACCCCAAAACTTTGTAAATTGATCATTTTAGTCCAAAAGTTGTCAAATACAATTTTGGATGATTCTAAATCATTTCTAAAATATTTTCAACACATCTAATGCATCAAAATCATATTTCACACAAATCCCCAATTTTTGAGCAATTGCCGTGAGCACCCCATAATTTCCAATTAATTGCAATTTGGTCCCTTTAGTTCAAAACATACCAAGATCAAACCCAATCAACCTAAAATTTTACATGCATCATATGCATACCATAATGCATCACATATATGAAAATCCCCAAATTTGGAGTGAGTTAAGAACCCTAATTTTTCAATTTCATCAAATTGTCCAATTTCACCAAATTTACAAAATCCAACGCTTTAATCCATTCAATACTTCACCAAACAAGTCTCACCACTTTGAAACAACTCTAGAACAATTCTAGGTCACCAAGGAGTGGCTTACTAACTCTAGAATGGCAACTTTGATTTTCAAAGAATCAAAAGTAAAGCTTTTAAACCATTTAAACCTTACTTACATGCATCAATCTTTCATAAAAGTTCTCAAACAAATAAACAAAAATTATAAGAGTAGAAAGAACATCAAAGCATCACAAAATGAAGCTAAGCATGTTAGAAATATATTTCATGTTGAAGTTTAAGAATAAATGATTACAAAAACAAGCTTTTTTCCAAGCCTTTTTCTTTTCTTAAACTTCTTGCTCTCAACTCTCTTTTGTGTTATTTTTGTGTGTTTGAAACTTATGAAACCCTAAATTAAAACAAAACAATATATATTTCCTTCCTTAGCCTTGGCTGAAATTTGTATAAGAAAAAATATCTAGATATTTTTCATTTGTTTCATTTAATTAAGTTTTATCAACTTGTTACTTTAATCATCAAACCATTTAATGAAAAACTTAAAGTCAATTAAAGCATCTTTAAGTCATCTCAACAATTATCACAACTTAGGATATTATATTTTTAATTAATTTAATTATTTAACAATTAAATAATTAAATAATTATTTAAATACAAATATATTAAATATATGTATTATATACTTTAAATATTCAAAACATATATATTTATGATATTAGTCAAATATCTCAATTTGACAATTAATTAATGTGTATTTCATAAAATCTATCATTAAATGCAAATACACAAAATTAAGAAATAACTATTGGGTCCCTACACATGTACTTTTGTGTTTAACATTTAAACAACTTATAAATAATCAGTATTATTTATAAATGTTGCCCTAGTTCTCTACGAGTATATTTCATTAGTGAGACTCTCTAGATTCAAGCATATCTGTCACGAAATTAAATTTCGTGTCTATAATTTACCCACCCGTAAATTATGACGACCACGGATAAACTCGCTGAATCATACAGGTCGAGGTCATGACATATGTATAATTCCTCCGTCACAGGTATCCGGATATATCCCATAGATATATATGTAAACGTCAAATCTCTATAGGGACTATCCCGTCGATGTCTCTATTAGCAATCTCAAAAAGAACATTTAGAACTGACTTCTAAAATGTACCATGGGCCCATGGTTTTTATCTGATTGCTAATCATATATGGACTACCTATGCTCTGTACACAGAACTGGCAGATCTTTTCTCGACACACACAGGACACCCTGAGGATCTATCTACACCCAACGAACATGCGGAGGTCTGTGTTGGACAATTATGACCCATAGTGTCACTATTTGTACAGATCATGGTGTTGTTGTACAATTAACTATGTGACAAGGAGATTGCACTCTTATCATTTGTGATTAGATCACCTAGATGTATAAATGATAGGAGGTCCTTATGATTAGTTCCTGGATTGAGATTATATGAGACAGTATCAGTCCACGAAGGATTAATCATTAAAATCCATAGTCGTCGTAGTATTATCGAGACTGGACATCGATAATGCGGAATAGACTAGTATTACACTTGTGCGTGTTATGTGAGATCATAACGGCATAGTTCCCAAATATTTGGGTATAGGATAATCATGCAAGTGTAATAGGAGGTTGTGTTTTACCGATGGTACGGAAAATAGCTTCACTCTGGATAGACCCCTCGGAATTCCATTGGTAGTATGACTATGTGTCTATGGAAGTCCGAAATCAGGGTAGGTGTATTTGGTCTTAACCTGAGACTTGCACCGCTAATACTTGCGACAATTGGTATGCTTTAGTTTTGGTCGTCCAGGGCTTTAACCGGTTCTGTGTACGCCTCTGCTAGGTATATTGAGAATCGTAGTGTATTGGGTGTGATGTCAAGACGGAAGTATCACTCCAGTCATAGTGGAGATGATGTCACGTAGGATACGGTACTAGTGCTCTTAAGTACTGCAGTCATCGGGATATTATGACTAGGTCATGTATATCCGATAATAGAGACTAGTTACCAGACATCCGACATGTGCTTCGTACGGGGCAGACAATTCCAGCCCCAGGCCTAGCACGTGACAATCCGATACTGGATCACAATACACAATACTACGTATACTACGCCTGACATAGATTATATATTCCAGTAAGAATATTTCTGGAGAATTGGGTAGGCACGGTGCTTTGCTAGAAGCCAACCATGTCTTATAAATCGGTAAGCACGTGGTACGAGGTACGCACGTATTCGGATAATCCGATGACCGTATTTACTGCCAACATATCCAGAGATCTCTTGGGTCGCTTCCCAAAGATTCACCGATGGCAATTGATTTAAATTAGAATTAATCTGGGATTAATTAAGAGAGAAATTAATCTAGGATTAATTAAGATGGAGAAAATTAATCTAGGATTAATTGAGGTATTATTAATCTGGGATTAAATGTGTTCGGAAGAGAGAGAGAACGCGATTAATTTAGAATTAATCGGTAGAAATAAATTTAATAGTTAAATTTGATTTTTCTATTTAATTTATTCATATGGGCTAAAATTAATATATCAGATATATTAATATGAATTGGATTCATTACGAAATTAAAGTCGGACTTTAATATGAACGAACGAATTAATTTAGAATTAATTCGTAGACGACATTCGTAATATATTTGCGAGGCATCGTTATTTAATTAAACTAGATTTAATTTTTAGCGATGAGAATTCGTTTAATCGGATTAAACGGATCCGAGCCGCGGCAAATGTTCGTAGAGACATTTGAATTTTGAATTCAAATATGGGGCCCACTTTAAATGTGGTAGTTGGGAGAGTGGTTGGCATTTATGCCATACCATCCACTTTCCAACCACCTTGGAATGGTTTTGGCAAAACCATTTACCCAACCACATTGTTTAGGTGAAAAGGGTAAAGGGATTTTAACCAAAACCTTCTCTCTCTCATTTGTGTATGCTTCACACAAAACACACTTGGAACAAAATGGAAACCCTAATACACTCTCAAATGGGCGTGAACTTGGTGTCCATCTTCTCTTTGATTTTGTGGCAAAATCAACAAAGCTAGCACTTGGAGA
This sequence comes from Zanthoxylum bungeanum, assembly GCA_019454045.1. Taxonomy (NCBI): domain Eukaryota; kingdom Viridiplantae; phylum Streptophyta; class Magnoliopsida; order Sapindales; family Rutaceae; genus Zanthoxylum; species Zanthoxylum bungeanum. The sequence continues at coordinate 44,928 of SKCR01040733.1, forward strand.
AATCAACTAAGGTGATAGGGAAACTACTTCAAGAGTTGGAATCATCACTTAAAGCTTGGATCTTGGAGATCTTTCTCAAAATTTTAAAGCTCAAATCCATCATTGTAAGTATATTCCGCAACTTATTTTGAATTTATGAACACCTTTACATACTTATTAGATCCTTGGCATGTTCTAGGAACACTAACAATGGTATCAGAGCCAATTTTAAGCATGAAAATTTTAGGGTTCATGAGACTAAAATTTGGGGCTTTTATGTTTTGAACATGATTTCTTCAAATTGATGATTTGAGCATGCTTAAATTATGTTAACTTAGAGTTGTGCATGATTAAATTTGAGAAAATTTGATTGGATCAAAAATTTTAAATTTCCTTAGTATGGCCGAAAGTTACACAGTGGACTGCACTTTGATTTTCAATTTTTACACCATTGGATGTGTTTAAATGCATGATAAAATGTTGATTGTTGGTTTGATTAGATTAATCAAATTCAATAATGTTATGTTAAATCAAAGAGCATGTTGAGCATGAAATGATGAATTTAGGATTCAATTTGTGTTGAGCATGAAATGATGTGTTTTGGCTTCAATTTGTGTTGAGCATGAATTGATGGATTAAGCATGATTAATTAAGTTAATTGGTATTTTGGAAATATTGAGTTTAATTAATTAATCATGGCTAATACACTTTAATTAAATAATTGTGATATTTGGAATATTATAATTATGTTAATAAGCCTTTAATTATGAATTGGGCTAAAAGTGTGTATTTGGGCTTAATGGGCTTGGTTTGACTAAGTTTGGTTTTGGACTTTTGGATTGGATCCAATTGGGCCCAAAACCAATTCCATAAAGTCCAAATACATCACTTGGCCCTTTAAAGAATTTAATTGGGCCTAATGGGCCTAAATTGATTTGTTGGCAATAGGGTGATTCCTATTGGGCCTTGGCATTTTGGGTTTGATCCATTATGGCCAAAGCCCATGCCTTAAGAATTAATTAAAAGCTCATTGGACTTTAATTAAAATGACATTGGATGTTATTGGGCCTTTGAGACCCATTAAGATTGGATTTGGAATCCAAGTCTTTAAGGCTTATAGGTAAGTGTAAATATTTAATTTGGAATTAAATTTGGAATTAGTATTGAATACAAATAAATTGGATTTAAAGTTGTAGTTCGATATAATTCAAGAATACGTACTTTAAGTATTTATTCTTAAACGAGTTGGACTCATGCAAATCAAATCGTTGTTTGAACATTGGATGGTCATTATTCAAAGATTAATTAATTGGATTAGATTGATTGAATAACATGATTTGTATGAATACATGAATGTGTTGTATGAATAATGTATATCGGATGGATATTAGAAGGGCAAGGGCAGTAGTTTGGGAATTGTTGTAATAAGTTTAGAATTTATTAAATTGGACCTACATGTCCAGCCTTTTATCTCCTTTCTCATTGTATTTCTCTTCTCACCTATTCCCCTCAATGTAAATGAGGTTTCTTTATTGTATTATGTAATTGGGTAGAAGTTAGAATAGTTCTAGCCGGGGAGAGGAAATTGAGTGATTTGTTCTAGGAACAATTTGTGACATATACATCCGCATATCATTACTAATTTATTTATACTCGCTTTATTATGTGTTTAGAATGCATGTTTAAGGGTGTATGATGATGAGACCTTAACAAAGATAATAAATTGGTTGCCAATTTGCACGCGAAAAACCCTCAAAACATATTAAGCGTTTTTCCTTCCGTTGAGTGATTCTTACTCAAGATCCAAAGTTGGCATTGGTTTGTTGGCCAAAGTCAAGACCTTTGTCAATTGCGGATGTGTTTGAATCATGAGAGTTTTGTTCCATATCGGTGTCTTGTCAAAGTCGTGATTTGTTGGCCAAAGTCAAGATCACTTCTTGTCCATCGACATTGATTACGAAGCTTTCCATGTCAATGGGTTCCGCTTAACTGGGATCATTAAGTTTGTGTGCCAAAGCCAAGGCTTAGTTGATTCAGAGGAAAAATGTTATAGGTAATATATTTGATATATTGGCATATATAAGATATATGTTTCGGACTTGGATGTCCACCTACTGGATCTAGGAATTGGATGGGATCCAATTGATCTTAGAGATCTACCTAGTTAAGTATCATAAAATTTGTTGGCCAAAGTCAAGATTGTGTGTTATTTAATGGGATCCTAGCCCACTAGGAAACTAGGTTTCCCGAGTACTCCACAGAGGGTTAGAGGCTCGCCGAAAAATAGTGGGAGGCAAGAATTAAATTTGCAATATTCGTTTAGATACTTGCCATACGCGCTCAACCAAATATCATTCGTCAAATAAATTAAATGTCAGTTGGACTAATATTTAATAGTTGTTTTAATTTAACAGTTAGACTGTATTCAAAGTACTTCATTTATAGTTGATTTTATAATTGGATTATAGTAATCAATATATATTTGAATTTTACCCTTCAATTATAGTTGATTATATAATTGGATTAGTAATCAATATATTTGGATTTTACCAATCATTTATAATGATTATATAATTGGATTATAGTAATCAATATATATTTGATTTTAACCAATAAAATTGTAATAAGTTATATAGTTAGACTATAGTAATCATTACATTAGATTGTACCTGAAATCGTTGATTAAATAGTTGGACTATTAGAATCAAGATTAAATTGAAAGATTAGTGTTTGAAACATTATCCTAGAGAAAATGTGTTTAGACGACTTTAATTTTCAAATTGGGAATAAATTTCAGGATAGTCCTGAAACTAAGAAGTTACTTTATTTGATAAAATAACATCTTAGGCCTAAGCCCGGAGTTAAGCAAATAGTAGAGCATGATCTTTGGAAGATTCATGTGATGATAACTTTAATGCTTAATCCATTATGCTTGCCATAATGACTCCTTAATTTCTTAATCAGAAGTAAGGATTAGATCCTTAAAGTATGATAATGAAATTGAAGGATCTTCATAGATGTATTCTTAGATCTTAGAAGTATTGAATTGCAATAAACAACTCTTGGAGAGTTAATGACTATTCTCAATGAGAACAAAGTCAAAGTTTGCAATAAGGCAAGTAGCGCAAGGCGCATCTTACTTCAATATTCTAGAAGGCCAAGGCTTGGCCAAAGACTTCTGGAATGTGAAAAGGGCAAAGTCAAAATCATTATAATCTTCTAGGAAGATAAAGGACATATCCCAAGATGTCTGCCTAAATTTTGGCAAATGGGGTCATTGAAGCATGACTGCCGTATGGACAAAGCAGACATGAAGGAATTGAAGACGAGCAAGGCTCTGACTTCAAATATATTTGTCATAAATATGTTCACTACTAGTATTAAAATTTGATTTTAAATACTTAGTGTGATACATAAATATGAATTGATGTGCAGAATCTGCTGTGAGCAGGATACTGACTTCAGATGAGATTAATCTGCGAATCGGAAACGGGACGACAGTCGCTGTTTCAACGTAGATACCTAAGTTTAGGAACTACCATTTGGGTCTGTACTTAAATTAGGAAAACTGTTAAATGTGTAACTAGTTTGACTAGAAACATTATCTCCATATCGGGTTTAACCCGTTGCGGGTATACTTTATATTCTAGAACACTAAAGTGTTTTATTTTATAAAGATGATATGAGATGATAAACACATTAGATGTGAGTAACAGTATTTATATTTTGAATATAAATAAATCTCAAACATATAATATGACGAACAAATAGCTCAAACTGATTTGATCAGATAAGACTTATTTGTGGCAGTGTTGTCTGGGACGCATTAAACAAGACTCGTATTTCCACACTTTTGAAGAGTGGATACTAGGACGGATTTGATTCCATTCAAATGATGTCTACGAATCTAGTTTATTAGGTAAAATACCTAAAATACCTTTTACTTGGTAAAAGTGTAAGTGCCACCGATCTATTAGCCCTTGTTCATAGTGACGTAAGTGGGCCCATGTCTAGCTAGGCTAGATGTGGATATAAATATTTCGTGACCTTTACGGATGTGGCATCGCGTTATGGTTGTGTTTCTTTTGAAGAACATAAATCGGAAACGTTTAGAGTTTCGACACGAAATAGACAAACAGATCGGCTAAAGTATTAAAACATCACGGTTTGAACATGATGAAAATACTTAAGCAATAAGTTTCTCAAATACTTGAAAGAGTATAGTATTCTTTCAATGAGGACTCCTCCCGGAACACGTCAGTTTGACGGTGTGTCCGAACGGAGAAATTGAATTTTATTAGACATGATAAGGTTAATCATGAGTCGCTATGAGCTACCATTTTCCTTCAAAGGATAAGCATTTAACAGCGCAATACTTATTTTGAATAAGGTTCCATGAAAATCTGTTTGACAGATTTCATATTAGATATGAACAGGAAAGAAACTAGGTTTTCTCACTCCTGAAGATTTGGGATGCTGGGCATATGTTTGGATGATACCAAACTAGAACCCAAATTGGATAAGTGCCAATTGTAGGTTATCCTAGGGAAACCAAAGTATATTACTTATACAACTCACTGAGACAATGGAATTGTTGCTCACCATGCGGTTTTAAGAGGAATACCGATATACTGTTCAAGGCACCAAGTCCTTAATGGAACACAAACAGTTCATTAAGGATGAAACTGTACCAGTAATCTTCGAATACACAAGAACCGCATAAGTCGGAGAGAGACAGAAAACAACCTGGGTATGGGTTTCTGATCTCACCTCAAAAAGATGTCAATCTTTTGAGAAATACCAACTGACTACGTATGAGGAAGTGATACAAGGTATCGACTCCCTATTATGGCAAAGTGTCATGAGTCCGAAATGGATTACATGTATATCAACTATGTTTTAACACTAGTTGTTATACCGCAAGGCATTGTGCCTATTGGTACTATATAAGTCTTCAAGGAAGACATACATGGATGGCATCATACCAACGTACTAATCTAGGCTTGTAGTGGAAAGGTATCGTTATCAATATTGTGTTGATGACAATGAAAACTTTTACCTGTTGCCATGGATAAATCCATTTGGATAATGCTTGCTGATGCTGCATGTTTTCATCATGAAATATGGCAGCTGAACGTCAAAATCGTTTTCCTTAAACGGAAACCTTTTTGGAGGATGTTATTAACATCCTGACGGTTTTGTCGTACCAAAACTAGCAAATAAGATTTGCAGGTTATTCGATCCATGTATGGATAGAAGTAATCATTGGGTTCTTGGAACTATCGTTTTGATGTAATCATAATGGTGTATGATTTGATTCAAAACGAATATGATTCTTGTGTATATAAGGATGTTAGTGGGAGCGCACTGAAAGTGACTGTCCTAAATAATGATGATATGTCATTTCTTGGAAATGATATTCCCATATAACAATCGGTGAAAGCTTGGCTTTCATGAATAATTCTCCGTAGAATTATTGGGAGAAACAACCTTTATTCTAGGAATAAAGATCTATTGTGATAGATTTAAAGTTGTTAACACTCTCCGAGAACTCGTACATTGAAAAATATACGTGACCTTGTGTCTCATACGCTTTGAGCATATGGAGTCACAAACAGGTCAATCCAAGTGATAGTCACTGGATTGATATTAAGAACATCCGTTAGTATCTTAAAGAACTAAGGATGATGTCTTAAACTATGGAGAATGAGAACTTGAAGTGACTGAGATCACTGCTGTAAGTTTTCTAACCGATAAAAACAACGGTAAAATACAGTTTGAATAACAGAACAGTGAGCTGGAAATCTTCCAAGCAAGATACTGTTACCGAATAAACAACAAATGTGGGTCATTGCTGCTGCTGAGGCAGCAATAAAAGCCATCTGGGTCATTACCAAATCTAATTAGATTAGATATAGTTCTGTTAGCAGCTGAGCTAGGCTATAGCGCAGACTAAAGAATTAATGGTCTCATCAACGATCCAGATATATACTTCGACTATTCATCTTATTCGTTCGGATCATACATCGTGGCGATGTGATGATCGAATAAATTGCATTAGACGATAATCATACAAATCCGCTGACGAAAACCTTTCCTCAGCAGTTTGAGCGAACCGTACATAGTTCAGGTGTAAGACACTCGAGTGACTGGCTATAGGCCAAGTGGGAGATTGTTGGACAATTATGACCCATAGCGTCACTATTTGTACAGATCATGGTGTTGTTGTACAAATTAACTATGTGACAAGGAGATTGCACTCTTATCATTTGTGATTAGATCACCTAGATGTATAAATGATAGGAGGTACTTATGATTAGTTCCTGGATTGAGATGATATGAGACAGTATCAGTCCATGAAGGATTAATCATTAAATATCCCTAGTCGTAGTATTATCGAGACTGGACATCGATAATGCGGAATAGACTAGTATTACACTTGTGCGTGTTATGTGAGATTATAACGGCATAGTTCTCATATATTTGGGTATAGGATACTCATGCAAGTGTAATAGGAGGTTGTGTTTTACCGATGGTACGGAAAATAGCTTCGTTCTGGATAGACCCCTCGGAATTCCATTGGTAGTATGACTATGTGTCTATGGAAGTCCGAAATCAGGGTATGTGTATTTGGTCTTAACCTGAGACTTGCACCGCTAATACTTGCGACAATTGGTATGCTTTAGTTTTGGTCGTCCAGGGCTTTAACCGGTTCTGTGTACGCCTCTGCTAGGTATATTGAGAATCGTAGTGTATTGGGTGTGGATGTCAAGACGGAAGTATCACTCCAGTCATAGTGGAGATGATGTCACGTAGGATACGGTACTAGTGCTCTTAAGTACTGCAGTCATCGGGATATTATGACTAGGTCGTGTATATCCGATAATAGAGACTAGTTACCAGACATCCGACATGTGCTTCGTACGGGGCAGACAATTCCAGCCCCAGGCCTAGCACGTGACAATCCGATACTGGATCGCAATACGCAATACTACGTATATTACGCCTGACATAGATTATATATTCCAGTAAGAATATTTCTGGAGAATTGGGTAGGCACGGTGCTTTGCTAGAAGCCAACCATGTCTTGTAAATCGGTAAGCACGTGGTACGAGGTACGCACGTATTCGAATAATTCGATGACCGTATTTACTGCCAACATATCCAGGATCTCTTGGGTCACTTCCCAAAGATTCACCGATGACAGTTGATTTAAATTAGAATTAATCTGGGATTAATTAAGAGAGAAAATTAATCTAGGATTAATTAAGATGGATAAAATTAATCTAGGATTAATTGAGGTATTATTTAATCTGGGATTAAATGTGTTCGGAAGAGAGAGAACGCGATTAATTTGGAATTAATCGGTAGAATAAATTTAATAGTTAAATTTGATTTTTCTATTTAATTTATTCATATGGGCTAAAATTAATATATCAGATATATTAATATGAATTGGATTTCATTACGAAATTAAAGTCAGACTTTAATATGAACGAACGAATTAATTTAGAATTAATTCGTAGACGACATTCGTAATATATTTGCGAGGCATCGTTATTTAATTAAACTAGATTTAATTTTTTAGCGATGAGAATTCGTTTAATCGGATTAAACGGATCCGAGCCGCGACAAATGTTCGTAGAGACATTTGAATTTTGAATTCAAATATGGGGCCCACTTTAAATGTGGTAGTTGGGAGAGTGGTTGGCATTTATGCCATACCATCCACTTTCCAACCACCTTGGAATGGTTTTGGCAAAACCATTTACCCAACCACCTTGTTTAGGTGAAAAGGGTAAAAGGGATTTTACCAAAAACCTTCTCTCTCTCTCATTTGTGTATGCTTCACACAAAACACACTTGGAACAAAATGGAAACCCTAATACACTCTCAAATGGGCGTGAACTTGGTGTCCATCTTCTTCTTTGATTTTGCGGCAAAATCAACAAAGCTAGCACTTGGAGAAATCAACTAAGGTGATAGGGAAACTACTTCAAGAGTTGGAATCATCACTTAAAGCTTGGATCTTGGAGATCTCTTCTCAAAATTTTAAAGCTCAAATCCATTCATTGTAAGTATATTCCGCAACTTATTTTGAATTTATGAACACCTTTACATGCTTATTAGATCCTTGGCATGTTCTAGGAACACTAACAGTCTGATCTTAATAAATCGGTGACGTGACTGCCATCTAAGTGTAGAAGATTTCTTATGTGCCCACAGTGGTATCTCAAGTCTAAGAATTACAAATGCTACTCAACCCGATAAGATTCTTATTGGTGTTGGTGTATCATCCATTAAGAATCTTCGGTGAGTCGTTCAGTGTTTATCCGCTATAAACACCTACACGTATATACTAGTCTCCAAGACTTATGGTTCATTGAGAAACCATTGGAACCATGTATTCCAGTATACGACATGTACCGGTCTCAACAAGTTTACTTTACTGACCAAATAGTTTAAACCTTGACCAGGAACTGTCTAAGAATGACAACGTCATGATACAACGCAATGTCAGTTGCGACGCTTTTGCAACAGTATCATGACTAATCATTCTAAGGTCTATTACGTCTTTACCATATAAGAAGATATAATATATTATAGAAACTGTATATATTATTCATAATAAAACGTTTTTACAGTATTATTCATAAAGAAATATAACCGGGAGTTGGCGCTCTGAGCACCAACCCCAACAATTCATCGACTAGGGGCTATGACATGTTGTTAGGCATTTACCCATGGCATGTGTGATATCATAGGATGAAATATTAAAAAGTTAATATCATCCCACTGCTACTTGATAATAAACCTATGACAGTCGCACAAATACAGTTCTCGTCTATGTTACAAATTCAATTATGTTTATTAAAAGTTAATAAATGATTATTTTGATAATTAATATGAAAATTAGATTTTCAATTAAAATAAGTTTCCTAATATGATTAGGATATTCAGAATATTTCGGAAACATTCATTTGATTAATATATTTGAAATATAAATATAAATTTTAATTTTTTAAATAAATATTTGATATTTATATTAAATAAATTTAATTTAATTATATGTAATTTTGATTAATAGTTAATTAAATTTAATTAAATGAAATTAATTAATAGTTGATTAATTATTGAGTTAAAATAATATTTAATCTATTATGTCTTAATTTAGTGAGCTGACACCCTATTTAGTTAAGTAATAATTTAGATTAAATATGAAAGTCTTTTAATAAGGAATACTCAAATTTAATAAGGAATACTCATTTAATTAAGTTTCCTAATTTAATTTGGGAAAAAATCTTTAAAAGACCAAATTTGATTTGCAGAAATCTTAGATTGTCCTTATTGTATTGGATGCAAACTAGACAAACTCTGTACTATATATGTGTGTGATTTTTGGCCGATGGGTATAGAATTCTCCATTGGCTGAAATATTGCTCTTTCTCTCTCACTCTTATTTTGTTCCAAGTTTTTTTCTAAGATTAATTCAAGGAAAGTTATTTCTTTTTTCTCTAATATAAGACTTCAACATTCAAGAAAGATAATTTTTTGTTTGTTCTCAAAATGAGAGCGATTTGTTCGTAGAAGAGTTCTAGTGTTCTAACTAGAGGTGCAGCGCTTAGTACACTACTATGGTGGAAAGTTCAAGGAAGGAAGTTTAAAAGAGGTTCAAGAAAAGTACAATTGCAATTAGATATAATTTATTTATTATTGACTTTATTTATATTGATAAATAAAATAACGGTATGCATGTTTAGATTAATTAGGACTAATGTTAAAAGTGATTCTGAAAGAAAATTTTAAATTTCAATCACTTGAATGTTTCCGCTCTAACCTCAAAATCTTAGGATATGAACCATATTTGAAATTCAATTGTAAATATTATTTTTGTTTAAATAAAAGCTTTAGATGAAATAAAACTATAAAAGTAGTGTTTGATAATAAATTTTTAAAATAATTTTGACAAAAATAATGGAATTTTTTTTCATCAAACAATGTGGGAATAGAATCATCAATCTTTTAAGATTTTGACTTTGACGGAGAATTTATGTATTAGATTGATAAGAACAAAGAAAGATGAGAAGTAGATTTTTAGGTGTAATTAAGATATTTTGAAGCTTGTGTGAAAGTTACTCACAAGGAAAGAATTTAGAAACTTCATGGAAAATGGAATCATCTTTCTTGTTTTGATGAAATATATATTTTCAAAACAAAAGGAGGTGGTGTGATTCATGAATTTATGGGAAAAATTGGGTGGTTGCAATGCAGTTGGAGAATCTTGTTAACACCCAATGCAACATAAATTGGGTGGTAATTATCAATTAAATTAAGGATTTTGATTCCATGTTAGAGTTGAGATTTGTGCTCATTTTTTTTTAATAATAAATTAATAGTTATTAAAAATCCATTGATATGTGTGTATTAGTATATATTATATATATTATATATATATATATATAGATATATATATATATATATATATATAGATATATATATGAGTTACAAATATTATAAGAAGATGAGAACCTTAAAAAAAAAAAAAAAATATCAGCACTGAACTAAATTCTTAAGTTAATATCTTAATTTTAATTACAAACTTTTGGGATTTTAATACAAGTGGAGTCCAATGTGTCATGTAGTTGACATGGTTGAAAATTGAAATCATATATTGTGGTGATCTATTTAGCCTATTTAAACTAATGGGAAAAGAATTTATTTGGTTTGGTTTGATTTACAAAAACATTTTATTTCCTACTTTTGAAATAAACCAATAAGTTCTTCATCTAAAATCCAAGGCAAAGTGCAGATTCTGATCTCCAATGCCTTGCCTTTTCAAATCCATTAACAAAATGATCAAAATCATCAATGGTTTGATCAATCTCTTCTTGTGTGTTCATCACAAAAGGCCCAGACTGCACTAGAGGTTCACCTAATGGTTCACCACCAACTAAGATAAACCTGAGAGGCTTAGAAGACTGGTTCCATGCCTCTAAGCCATCACCAGATCCTAATAGCAGAAGATGATGAGCTGAAGATTTCGCGGTTCCAAATAATCCCTCGCCTTCCAGGACATACACGAACGCGTTCCAGGATGTTTGTATCGGTTGTTGAAGGTGAGCTCCTGGTTTTAGAGTGAAATCCAAGAACATTGTTGGTGTTCTTGTGTAGATTGGTGATTTAGTACCCAATGCCTCACCGGCTATAACTCTAACCTTGATCCCGCCTTTTGCAGCTTCTGCAATATCCTTACTCGAAATCTCCTGATACTTTGGTTCAATCCTAGATTAAGCAAGTTGTTGGCACATCATGATTAAAGAAAGATTCCTTCTTCAAAGTTGGCACTATGAGGCAAGATGCATAATTCAAAAAAGATCCAAATCAGTTACTTACATTTTATATTGGGATGAGAGATTGATCCACAACTGTAAACCCTTTTGAGTGCCTTGAGCTGCAGGCATTTCTGAATGAACAATCCCTCTTCCTGCAGTCATCCATTGTAAATCACCAGGTCCTATAGTCCCCTTATGGCCTTCGAAATCTTCATGTGTAATGGCTCCCTATTGATTAAAATCATTAGACAAATCACTTATCAGTTTATAATTTTTTAAATAAAAAAAGATTAAATTATCAACTGATGTACCTGTAACATATATGTCACTGTCTCAAATCCTGTTGAGGAAAAAAAAAACAGAACAATAAGATTCATTTTAATCAAACCTCTATGTGTATTATTAGTAGAATCAATTTTCTCAGGGGGGGAGAAATATAAAATCAAACCTCTATGTGGATGATCAGGAAATCCAGCTGAACCAGTGACTGCTATAAACAAAAAAAATTTAAAACAAGAAAAAAAAACACTTTCATAAACAGACCAACAGAAATAATATGAAACAGAGCAACCCACCTGAGAATTCATCCAAAACAAGGAAAGGATCGAAGTATCTCAACTCAAATCTGAAAAAAAAAACAAACCCATTTAACCAAAACAGAAGAAACAAAGACACCATGTGTTTTTTTTCCTTTTTTTTTTTTTTTATACCTTCCTATGCTTCTTCTCACCACGGCTCCAACTCCTTCATGTTGAGGCCTAGCCAAGAACTTTCTCACTACCAGTCGAGGTTCTTGAACAACACTACAATAATTCTCTCTCTCAGGCATTTCTGTTTTTTTTTTTTTTTTTTAAAATCTCAAATGCAAACTTATACAAAGAAATAAGGAAGAGTTGGCAGCAACAAATGTGAGAAACAGAATAAGAAATTTGCATGTATATATAGAGAGATATAGTTTGTTAATAAAATTTGGAAGGTCAAAAGTGAAATGTTGGCCGCCAATAATTTAGACCCACATGGAAGTTTCCTTTAGATCAAGAAACATTTTGTTGCTTTTGTTTCTTTATTACTTGTGTATTATGTCAGCATAACGATGATATGATGTGGCTAAAAAGGATCATAGCCGTTGCATGACTGACACGTGGAAAATCATGATTTTTTTTTTTTTGGGATTTTTGGATCATGGGTCAATGAGAATTGAGAGATATCCCATTGGGTACTTGACGTATGGGTGATGTTGGGGTGATTATATAGTGTCGTGGGAATAGAGATTTTGGGACCCTAAATTTGATTCTTGATCCACAAAATTCTTTCTTTAGATATTCTCTTTTCCATTTAGTTTCATAATTTTGACATTTTATGCTTGATTTTAGAATTTCACATCAAACATGAAAGGAATTAAAAAAAAAAAAGTGTGTTCGATGCTAGGTAAAATTAGTAGTATAAGAAGTCTAGAGTTTGAATTAGCGGTCGTAAAATGAAATGATGAATCGAATTTATATTTTAACGAATCAAATTAAAAATATGATAAATCATATAAAATTGTTTACTCAATACAAAAAAATCTAATATCGGGATTTATATTTGATTCGTTTAATAAATATCTTAAATGAATATTCATTTTATTGTCACATGGTTCAACGAAAAATTCTTTAAAAAATTGTTAATTTCTGTTGTCCTCATTTGAACAATTGGCCAGAAAGTGTGGCTCCACTGGTCACCATAATCACACTTAAGTACAAATATTAACTAACTATCACATCAATTAATTTGTATCTTATATGATAGTATTATACAGATGCTAAGAAATTAAGAAGCCCACTTTTTACAAAAATAAGAAAAGAAGAAGAAGAAATATTCCTTTGAAATTACCGGCCGGCACATTTAACAAACTGATAATAAAATTTTGGTTAGCTTAATTAAGCCAAAATTTATCAAAATTAGATAATTAAACCAAAAAAAAATCATGCTTAGTGTATGGGCCTCTATCTCATGGGCTCAGTGTGCGGGCCCTAGAATCTATAGATCCATTAGATGACGAGGGCCCAGGTTTTGAAGCTAATGACATCATTAATACAACAGCATGACGCAATGTGAGCCGTTGGCTGATAAATGATAAACAAAGCGAGTCAAAATCCATTGAGAAGGAAAGGAAATATTACCACACATTTTAAGTTCAATACGGCACCGTGGAGACTTTTAGAACCATTAACAATTACCCCCCAAAAAAAAATGATGATGTGATCACTTTATAATATAATTAGAAAATATTGGTTATTATTTTCCCATAATATTAAAATTTGTCTAACTTAAGTAGTAAAAAATTATTTTGTCATAATTTTAGTAGTAAAATATAATATTTCAAAATTCACCATACTCAATTATTATTTTATCATAAATTTAGTATTAAAATATAAATAACCCTTCATTAATATATTCAAGTTACATTTCCGATTTTCTTTTGCAATAAAAATGAAAACTAAACATAACCATATATCTAATATTTGACACGTTATTAAAAATATACAAATCCTCAAATTTTATTCACCGGTCCATCCAAAAATTACAAGTATCAAAAGTGTAGAAAACGTACCTATTTTGTATCAAATGTATACCTAATGCTTGATACATGTTTGAATTGTATACCCAAATTTAATATAAATTTGATACATTTTTATAATTTTTGGGTGGATCGGTGAATAAAATTATAGGAAGTCTATATATTTTTGATAATGTGTCAATCTTTGAATATATGATTCATAATTTCCCTAAAAAAAATAATCATCTAATAAATTCAATCCATTTTAAAATAATTATATTTTATTTAAATATTCATACGTGTTCATGACACTCTTGATACAAATTTACCAAAACTTTAACACAAACTTTAAACAATATTCTCTTAACACGTGTAGATTATTTCTCATATATTGCTAAATTTATTCCTTTAATGTGTTTTATTTCGTTAATTACAAATATTTTGTTGGTGGTATTTTCAGGTCCTATGATATTTAAGCAATACGGCAGGGGTAAAAAGGGTAAACTCCCTTGTTGATCGAGATCATTAATACCGACCCGACCACATGAGTTAGGGGCCGAGCACTTATGATCTGTAACCCGACCACATAAGATCGGATGACCGGGCATTATCAGATCGACAGCAGCATTCTCAGTTCAAAAGACCATCATGACCGACCTCATGAAGACCGGGAATATGGCGGGATATGCTCCAGAAGATAAGACATCATATTCTTACGGATAAGAAGATAAATTATCCTACTTTCATGGGGAAAGGTTGATAAGTCAGTGTCCTATAGGATATAGAAGTGAATGAGTCAGTGTCCTAATAGGATATGAGAAGTGAATGTAGTTTCGACTAGGAATTCTTATAGGAAAAGGAAAACTGTTTCTTTGTTATTATAAATAGGAGGGGAAAGTGTGCTTGTAAAAGGGATTGAGAGCATGGAGAGTTGAGAAGAGAGCAAAGAGAGAATTAGACTTGTAAACACAAAACAGATCAAAGAAACATATTTCGGTAATAAAATATCGTATGTTCTGTGCCCGTGGATGTAGGTTGGATCTGATCCGCCGAACCACGTTAAATCTCTTTGTTGATTGGTGAATTTACTTATCTTTTGCCAAGTTTGCTTTTGGTTT